>SPJY01009124.1:1210114-1252509 GCA_005191435.1 Raddia distichophylla
GGGGGGCGGGGGCATTTTTCCCGCATCTGTTTTTCCATGGCTGCTATTTTTTCCGACAAAATGTCCGCTTGATTTTTCTGTTGTTTTGGAAGTAAACTTTCTAGTTTCTATTCTCGGGACGTGGATGGCCTACCAGAGGGGGAAAGAAATCAAATATTTTGCGAGTGTCAGCGGCAGTCTGGTAGTACCAAACACCAAGGCTGCAGCACGGGGCGAAAAGGCCTTGGCGAGTGTCATGTTGCTGTGCGTGCGTGCGTGCGTGTATTGTCGGCATGCGAGTGCCCCTTTCCCCCGCCCCTTCGTGGGGGAGCGAGAAAGAAACTGCCACTGCCACAGTGCCACTGCCAGTGCCGAGCGCGAGCCGCTGCAACGGCGAGCCCGATGCTCCCAGAAAGTCCCCGGCTCGCCGGCCGGCGCCGCATCGGGCCGGACGCGCACGCACCATCTCGTGTCCCTCGCTCCTCCTATCTACAAGATCCCGCGCCATTTCGGAGCTACGTGAGCATGCAGTGAGGTGTTGAAGCGAGCGGCAGCACGCCGGCCGGCCACATACGCAGGGGCAGCAGCACGGTGTCCGGCCGCCGGCGGCGGCGGTGGGCGCGGTGGGCGCGTCGGCGCGTGCGCCCTGCGCGCTCTGGGGTAGTGGCTAGTGGAGCGGTGGGCGCGGGCGTGGCTGGCTTCCCGGCCACTCGCGCCGCTGTCGACTCCCACCCTGCCGCTGCGGAGTCGCGATTTGCGAGGAGAGCGTCCTTGCACCGGCTGGCTCCTGGCTGCATGCAGCGTCCGGTGCACGGCCGCGCGTGCCTACAAAATCTATTATCGGGAGTACCAGATGTCGGAGCTATACGTATGCGACGGTTGCTAGTAGGGGTGGCAATGGCCCCATTCCTCCATCCCCGGCGGGGAATTCCCTTGTTAGGGGACTGGTATTGGGTGAATTAGTCCTCCGCAGGGATGAAAACGGGGAAAAATCATCCCCATTAGGGATGACGGGGACAGGGACGGGAAATTTATTCTCACGCGGGGATCCGGATGGGGACTCAAGTACGGCCCAGCACAATCCAATAGTGGCCCTCGATATGTATTTCATCCCACTGAGGCCTTTGCACAGGACATACACATCTCGTTTATTTCAATCTAATCCGGCCCATCTCCACTTTTTAACCCTAATCCACCATCACAGGCTCACAGATTCACGCCCTCACCCCTCTGGCCCTTCCTCTCTTTCCCACCGAAGCCAAACCGGCCGCCTCTCCCTTTGACCCTCTCCCTCCCGGCGGTGGCAACACTTTCCCAGCGTCAGTAGTGGCAACCCACCCTACCCCTCCTAGCGCCGGCGGACCTTCCTCTCCCGGCAGCAGCACCGACGACCCCACCAAAACGGCGGCCCTCCCTCCCTCTCCCAATGGCGATGCCGGCGACCCTCGCTCTCACTCCCAGCGGCGACGGTGGCCCTCCGACCCCTCCCTCTCCAAGCGGAGGCGACCTTTCCTCTCCCTCCCAGCGGCCACGATGGCCCTCCCTCTCCAAGTGGCGGCAACCTTTCCTCTCTCTCCCAGCAACGACGAGCCAACGACTCTCCCTCTCCTATAGCGGTGGCGACCCTGCAGCGTCGGCATTAGCAACATCCAGGTGGTTTCTTTGATCTTTCTTTCTCTTTCATGATCTCCTACACTCCTAGTGGCATCAACATCCAACGGGGACGGATCCCGTCGGGTCCCCTTCGCCCGAACGGGTACAGGGATGGGGACGGGGACGGGTGGGAATCATCCCCAAGACCGGGTTCGGGGACGGGGAACGAGGAAATTTTTGGGTGACAGGACGAGGACGGGGTACCACCCCCGTCGAGGATTGGCCCTGTTGCCACCTCTAGTTGCTAGGGATAGGTTCACATGAGCGGAGGATTTTTTTTCCCTTTTTTTGCAATAGTTCTTTACGTGGCTCCGTGATTGGTTCGCCCAATTTATCGCACTGGGTTCGCCGCGTACGCCTCATCTCCCCTCCTCCATTAGAGGGAGCACGAGGAGGTGGAGCCGTACGTGGAGGGCCTGGAGCCCAGAGGCACAACCGTGTATGCAGTGGAATTGGAGGGCAAAATAAATTCACGCAAGGAGGTAATACCTATGCAAGAATTAAAACATTCACCTCCCTTTTTCACATATGGGTCTTTGATATCTATAGGAATAAAAAATGCATGGCTTAACACCCATATATTCTAACATAGGGTGGTGGGCATGGTCGGTTGAGGGATCGACAAGGACAGGAGAATCATTATGAGGTAAAGGCGGATTAAACAACAAAAAACACTTGAAACAAGTAGCCAACCAAATCCTGTCGGCCTGGCCTCCTCTCAACTCCCATCGTCTCTATCTCCTCTTAGCTCTGCATCGTGCTGACTAGGGTTGGCTCTAGTTTGCACCGATGCTACCGTCCATCTTCCTGGCTCTCCTCCGGACTCCACCCACCATCGCGGCACGACCCCACATCTCCTCACCTTCCTTCTCCCTTCTAGCTTCCTCCTCGAACAACGTCAGTGGCTGCTTCCTCAGATGATGATTGACAGCGATGACTTCGATCGATTTAGATGGCACCTAGATGGTAGTGGTGACTCCCATCTGCATGCCATGGCACGCTCCTCTTCTTCCTCCCTAACTTCTATGCGGCGACGATGATTTCCTCCCCCTGACGACAGCGATAACGACTTTTTTCCTCAAGACCTACATACTTCCCCTCTGACAACGACTTTTTTCCTCAAGACCTACATACTTCCCCTCCCGGAACCTTACCTCCTCTCCTCGGGAAAGGGGCAGGCTGAGGCGAGGTGTGGATTCAGGATCTTGATGTAGGCCGGGTAGAGGCAATACCCAACCTATACCTGCTCATGGATAGCCCGATCCAACGTACCTGACCCGGCCCGACCAGTGCACTGGGTCGGGTCGGGCCTCGATTTGACACCCGACCGTCGAGTTGGGTCGGGTTTAGGTTCAAAAATTACCAAATCAGCCGTGCGGGTTCGGGTTTTGGGTTGGGTTCGGATCTGGATTTGTGATCCGATGTCCCGGGTCGAGTTGGGTTCGGGCTGAATGATTTTTTTGTTGGGTTTTAGAAAACCAGACCCAAAACCCCTTCTCGAACTCGACAAATTATCAGGTTTAACCCAACCTGACCCAACCGATCTAGACATGTAGATGTTGGTAGTGAGCATCCATGTCAATGACATGTGATCATAGGAGTACACGACCATGCGGCGGCGGCAACTAAAATGGATTGGTGAAGAATCAGGGTTGCGAGGTTGTGTTAATGTACATGATGCATGGGAGGTTTTTTTTTTCCGTGTGCCGAGGCCTGGTCGCTTTTGTCTTCACCCAGATTTGGGACGTGCGAAGCACTATTAGCACACTCGCCGGTAGTTTTTTTTTTTTTAATTACGTAGCATAGCAAGTCTGCACAGTACAGAAAGGTCCTCGTGATCGTGAGATATACAAATGCAAACACGCATTGAGAAGCCATTGAATACACAGGCAGCCACGCAATGTTTGATGCTCGGAGTGGAGTTAATGAACTAGGCAGTTCAGCAAGCCATAAATGCCCAAGTGAAACAGATCGTCATGGGAGTGGATGGACCATCAAGGACGAAGACGAGAACTATTGGACTTCAATGGAAGCATGGATGATCATGGATTCATTTCATGGTACACACATGACAAGCAAAAAAACTTCAATGTGCATGGCGCAAGAAAGAACAGGGTTAAAAGTTAAGAACATCCAAATATGCAATGCAATTTACTGGAAAGTTACCGACACCAAAGGCCATGCATGGCAACACATCCAAGCCGTCCAACCTCAATCGGACGGCGCTGCCCACACATATAGTTAACAAGGGTTTCGTTTCTCCCCGGAGGTTAAAAATCCAACCCAGGGAAAAATTACCGCCGGATTAGGGTATTAAACATTGCACGCCAAACTAAACATGGAAAAAATGTTTTCCTTTTTTTTTTTACCCGAGTGAGGATTTGCGCTACAGAAAGATGAAGCATTCCATGGCCACCAAGGGGTTCTCCAGAGACTCCTTCCCATCGCTGCCGCCGCCGCCGCCGCCCGCAGCGGCAACGTCCTGCGCCGCCTGCGGTTGTGGTGGCGGTGGAGAGGCAGAATGCGACGGGCACTGGGGCTGCACCGGCGGCGGCGAGAGCTGGGGAGGCGCGGGCGCCTCCTGTGCCCGCCGCGGCGAGACGCGGCCGCACGGCCGAGTCGAGAGAGGTGGCTTCTTCTGTGCGCCGGAGGCGGCACCGCCCCCGCGGCGCTGGTCTTGCTGCCGCTTCGCCGCCGGCGATGGCGACCTCCGGCCGGGCTTCTCACCGGGGTCGCCCCGCCGCGGAGGCGGCGGCGAGGGGGACGAGCGCCCTCCGGCGCGCCCGGCGCCGGGGACGGCAGGACCACGGTCCCGCCTCGCGCGGCCGAGCTCCGTGGACGCGGCCTGCCTCCTGGCGGGCTTCGCCGGAGACCGCTCGGGCCCCGCCGCCGTCGTCGCGGCCGATGACTCCGACGCCGCCTCCGACCTCTCGTCGGCGGAACGCGCCGCCCCGACCGCCCTGCGGGCCGTGACGCCGCGGTCCTTCGCCCTGGCATTGCCGCCCTTTGCCTTGGCCTTCTCCCCCGCACGCTCCGCCGACGTCGGCGCCACCACAGCGCCGGCGACACGCCTATGCTTCGGCCTTCGCTTGGTGTTCGGAGTCTCCGAGAGCACCTCCTTGACCGTCTCCTCCTCCTCCGGCGGCGGCGCGTCCCGGGCCTCGCCCCTTCCCCGGCAAGCCTCCCCTGCCGCGGCCGGCGGCTCGCTCCGCTTCTTGCTGACGCAGCAGCCCATCCCCTCCCTCTGACCTCCTGCTGGTAGACTCGCTTCTCGGTTAGCTTTAGCTAGGCGACCATTTCCCGCTAGAGCAGGAGGAAGAAGATGGTAGGAATGGTGAAGTCGTTGTTGTTACAGCAGGAGAACCGAGAGGTAGAGCAGAGCAGAGCAGAGAGTGGCTTCGGGTTTCCCTCCGTTGTGCTTTGATTTGTGTGAGAAGAAGGTGTGGATGTGGGAGACCGGCACACAGAAAGGACAATTAACTTAGTAACACTCTTTAAAATTCGTTTTTCTGCCCATGACATCTTAATCCACTGTCATAGACTCAGATGGTTCCATATATCATAGACACATACCACAAGACATGTGAATTGAGTGTCATATACCAAATTTTCCCATAGAAAGGACAATTAACTTAGTGCGCTACCGATTAGATCTTTCGGCCAGTTTATGTATTCAGCTCCACGCACCGAGAAAATTTCAGCTCAACCAGTTTATTTGTTGAGTTAAACCACTCTAAACATACGGTTAATATTCCAGACTCTACGTCTAGAAAAATTCTAGGTTTTTTTATTTATTTTTTCAGAGATGTTTATTCATTTTTAGAACTTACAAAATTAGACGTCGATTGTGTGTGATGTTGGCGATTAGTATCTATCACTCGTATAACGGACGATCATGGTCCCTTTAAGCCGTTTGGAACGATGCCATACTAGTCGTGTGTCCGATGAACGATAGTGGCCAACTGTTGTGTGGAAATGTTGTCCAATTGCATGCTCATACCAATCATATAATTGTTGGATGATAGATCTGATATGTGGATCTAGATTGACACCCTTTGCTCAACCATCAAATAATAGGTCTAACATATGGGTTCTGATTGGTATCTATCGCTCAACCAATGAACAATAGGGTCTTACATATGGGTCCGACGTTGCAGTGTCTTCTATTCTTAGGAGACATTAGTCACGTTGCATCCTTTCACTCTTTTACTGGGATCGCTTGCCAGAGGAGCAATAGGTACCACGTCATCCACAATGCGTATGACCAGTGGCTGGGTTTCCCAAATTCCGAAAGTATGCCACCATTTCTGCAAAAAAAAAAAATTATAGTGTCTATAGTGTATAGGGAAATTTGACAAGTGACTCTCAAGCCAAAATAACATTAATAAGTCCAATGATCTTTCGTCAAATAACATCGGACACCCCAAATTTCTTTAATCCATGTCATTTTTTGGTTTTTAGTCATTTTTTCTTCTTTCCCATTCCCCCCTCCCTCATTACGTAGATGAAATGATTAAAGTGCCCCTGTTAGATCATTGTTCTTCTTCTTTCTTCCTTCCACTTACCCTTCTCCAATGAGCTCTAGCCAAACCACGGTTCCACATCGCAACACTGTCGCACCCCTGCGGTCATGCTACCCAAGCCATCACGTCCATGCCACGACGCCCTCACCATCAGTTCCCTACCTCTTTCCTATGTAGCCGAGACCTCGGAGTTGTGTTCCCGCATTCATTCTAGGCCATCACGCCCTCGATCTCGCTTCCCCGTCCTCATCTTAGTATGTCGTGCCCCTAACGCAATGCCCCGCTACTCCCTAGGCCATCGTGCCCCTGCATGGAGACCTTGTCCCTGTGTCCCTACCTCTGGTCTTAGGTTGCCGTGTCCTTGCCGCCGCGTACCCACCATCCTAGGGCATCACACCATCGTGCCACACCTAAAGCTTGCCAGAGGAGGACGCGTCGGCCAAAAAGCTGAGGAGGATGTCCAGCTAGAGCTCATCAGAAAAGAGCAAGTTGAAATGGCGCGCGCAAGGTGGAACGGGCGACGGTGGTGGGGGCGGCACAAAGCAAAGAAGGTGATCACGACAACGATTGATGGGGCGATAACGATGTGAATGAAAACTTTCAGCTTTTTCATGTCCATCTTTAAAGGTTTTAAACTTTTAACTCAACCAAACCGAACGAAATCGAACCGCAAATCAAAAGGAGTCTTACGTTACCGGCGCTTCACTCTAGAGCAGAGAACTGGTTAACACGATGAAACAGTGTATCTACAGAGACTACAGATACCGTCACGACACTCAAGACCTACTCGCAGTTCTTAATAACCATCGCTAGCACCACTAGTTCTTGGCTCCTTCCTACACAATGAAACTGTGCACTCCATGCAAACAGTAGCTTCAGTACAGGCGCTCCCGCTACGTTGCTCCTGGCCTCCAGCAGTCCAGCTCGACCCGGGATTCCGGAGACCGGAGGCGCAGCCTTGAGCTGCGTCCTGCGTCGCGCAGCTGCACTCCTTTCCTGCGAGTGTGTGGTGCCCAGGCCAGTGGACTTTTTTAACTGGCAGTTCTGCGCTCTTCCGAACGTTAGCGCTTTCTACCCACCGTGCAGCAGCTGGTCGAGCGGGTTCAGAAATCAAACGTCGCTGCTGCTGCTGCTGCTGCTGCTGCTGCTGCTGGATCTTTTTTTTTTGGTGATTGAGCTTGTTAATCCAACCTGGCGTTTCAATTAATAATAGTAATGGGACATTTTCAAAATTTTAAAAATAGACGCTCACTGTCACGGGTACGTTTGTCCAAGTTTTATGGTAGTATTTTACTGGTTCTAGCTCGGTTCTAAATTCAGACTTTGGCGCAAGTTTCCGTGTGTTCCAGTACGTGACAAGAGGATAGTTTATTCGAAACTACTCCTTCCCGTTCTTTTTTGTTTTGATTTTTAAACACGTTTTTAACCATTCGTCTTATTAAAAAACTATTTAAATATCATTTATTTTATTGTAATTTGTTTTATCATCAAAGGTATATTTTAAGTATGACTTAAATTTTTGCGTGTGGCACTAAATTTTCGAATAAGACGAGTGATCAAAGACATGTCCAAAAGTCAAAACGTCAAACAAAAAAGAACGGAGAGAGTACTATTCACTGTGCTTTACAAGTTGATTTTAGTCGATCCTTAAACCGTTTGATCGTGCTCAAGATGTGGACCTAGTGGAGGGTCAATTTGAGCCAAATGAACCAGTAAAGTACGCGTGCAAGAGCATAGGAATTATGCACTGATGGATTCCTCCCTCATTAACAATGTCTAGCTTTTAACAATAATTATCTTATTGTATTTTCATCTGCTAATTAATAATCCTGAAACCGTCTGATCGTGCTTAAGATGTGGACCCTGTTGTAGGAAGACGTCCCCATTCTTCGGGGTATTATAGCGGAAATCCTGAAGATACTTTGTGAAGACCAAAGAGAGAGTCTCGAAGATCATCGGGACTTCGAAGACATGGGGCATAACTTCAAGCGAACATAAAGATGAAGATGAGAACCAAGAGACGAAGCTCCAGTGAGGATCTTGCTAAGCCCAAGGCAGAAGCATCCGAAGATTCCCCAAAAGGTAGCCGAAGACGGTGATCCTCTTCGGCTAGGAATCATGAGGCCCACCGAAGGGAACCTAATGTAAGCTAGTGGCTTTGGATAAGGTTGCGCCCAGGTGGGCCAACTAACGAGCCGAATGCTTTCATGGAGGCCCAAAATTATCAATTGGGGCGTAGCAATATAGGGGTAGATAGGGTTTTTCGAATGCTCGCGAGGGGTCAAATGTTGTAAGGACCGATTGATTTTGTATCAACGGTCCATATGTGAGGGTAGAAAGGTCTTTTTACTCTTTGAATGTAAACCCTAATTACCGGTACCCCTATAAATAAAAGAGTCCACCTCTTGAGGGCCAAAGCATTGATTTCTAACCCATCATTGCGTCTCCAGTTCCAAAACCCTAATATTCATTTTTAGTGATCTTCCCTTCGGAGAAGACACTCTACGTACTGTCTGAGACACGTCGACGACAGACCTAGTAGAGGGTCAATTTGAGCCAAATGAACCAGTAAAGTACGCGTACGTGCAAGAGCATAGGAATTATGCACTGATGGCACTGATGGATTCCTCCCTCATGAACAATGTCTAGCTTTTAACAACAATTATCTTAGTGTATTTTCATCCGCTAATATTCTTCTTAGTTGACAGCTCGCCTTGTTTGTTTTGTTATTTGGACGATTTTGCATATATATATGCAGATTCCTCTAGTTTTTTTTTCGATCACTTGGATCTAGTCACCTGAAATTGCACAACATTAAACCTTGAGTTACGGTTTAACCGCCGTGCAAATTTAGTATAGTTATGTTGCAATTTCTATTCTATAATTTTTTTTGTATTTGTTAGATTTTTTGTGTTTTACCGGGGTTCATCAAAGTTACATAGGGCCTGTTCTTTTCGGTTGATCTGAACGGCTAAACAGCTGAACGGCTGAAATTAATGACTAAATTTTAAGAGCTTCCCGAGGTAGTTTCGAGATCGGATTCATTTCGTTTGACTTGCTTTTTAAAATGTTAGAACCCACCATCCAAACAGCGAAAAAACAGAATTAAAAAACCCAAAACATATGTGTTTTCAAAACATATATAAGTCCTTAAGCTATTAAGTCGATAAGCTATTAAGCTGAAAAGAACAGGCCTATAATTTTGACTAGACTATAATTTTGACTAGACTATATTAAGCTGAAAAGAACAGGGCCTATATTATTAAATTTTGTTTTCTACATTTTGTATTTTTAAATTCTGGTTCAAATGGATTATGGATCATCTCAGATTCTTTGGTAGAGCGGAAGTTGACTTGGGCGGCATTAAATTTAGTCCGATACATACGATAGGCAATGAGCCGGCACACAAGCACTGCACGGATCAAGCATATGTTGGCGCATGGAAGATGCCCAAGGGAGGACGCACATGCACACAACAGTTAACAGAGAGAAAATGAGGAAAAATCCTGGATAATGAACAAGTGATGGGAGTGATATATGTAGCTAGAGCGGAGTGAGTCGGCGATGCAAAACAAGCTAGCGCAATAGGCAGAATCACACGGAACGTCTGATACACAAGACTTAAAAGCAATCACGATTAAGGGTGGGCAATCACGATTAAGGGTGGGATGAGCCAAGCTCGAGTAAACCAGGTCAGGCTCGGCTCAGGCTAGCTCGGGTAACGAGCCAGTTCGGCTTGACTTGTTCATTCAACCGAGCTGAGATGGAGGCACAGCTTGGACTCACGAAGAGTTCAAGCCAGCTCGTGAGGGCTTGTGGGCTTGTTGTCCTTTTGTTTGGATCCATGTATCCCTACCAACAAGAGTTCGTGAGGGGAACATGGAAAGGACCCAGAATCCCATATAGAGGAGGAAGGTAGTGGCACACTCACGTGAGTTATACGCCACCTAGAGGATCGAAGTTGGGTGGCATCGACGCCCAAGAGATGGAGGGCTTATGAATGCGCACCACCTGCTCAAGCTCGGTGTGACACCAACTCTAGTGGGAGGTGATCCTGTCGAACACTATATCGTTGCTAGGGATGTCAAAAATACCCATGGGTCCGGGTACCCGCGGGTACCCGACCCGATGGGTCCGGGTCCGGGTCTAATCCCGGACCCATGGGTATGAGATGCCGGGTCCGGGTCCGGGTCTCAAATTAGACCCGTGGGTACCCAGACCAGGACCCGAAAAGATATATTGATATGGAGTAGTAGACACCGGTGTCCATTTTATTCATTAGCGATCACTAAACTGGTTAATCTATCATGCATTCATGCTTGTGAAGATGTATTATTGATTAGTGGTTAGTGATGTATACTGGACTTGGACAGATGTACTAAAATATTGATTTTTTATTGCTTAATACATTGTTGTGCATGCACTGGCTGTTTCGGGTCCTGGGTACCCGACGGGTCCGAGTCCGGGTCCATGTTTAGACCCGAGAATGAAATCGGGTCCGGGTCCGAGTCCATCTCTCGGGTCTCGGGTCCGGGTCTGAACCACCTGGACCCGGATGGACCCGACCCGATTGCCATCCCTAATCGTTGCTCCCATGTATCACACCAGCACAAAGGGAAACATTTCTTGTGGCCATGAGCTTATGAGAAGGAAGGGTAGATAATCATCATATGCCCATTATAAGATCTATGCTCGAGCAGAGCGAGGTTGGTGGCACAGAGCACTAGTAGGAGGAAGCGGGGACGATCTAATTAACTATGAGCAACGCGCTAGCAAGAGGATCAGAGGAAGCCTCTACCAAGTCAAGCAGCCGACCACTCCATTAGGTTTCTTACATGGGCCTTGGAAAGATGGTTGGTTGTTCTACTAATGGTGGGTTTGTTTGTTGGTGGCAAGTATAGAACAAGCAACAACAAATCAACCATGATAGGTGGCTGGGCAATCAACCAGGGACAACAGATGGAACAAGCTAAGAGCGATTTATAAGTGAGCTACACTTGGCCTGGCCCGAGCTCGCTTAAAGCCACAAGTTGAAAAAGGGCTCGCATCGGGCTTGTTTGCAAGTGAGTCAAGTCCGAATCGAGCTAAAACCCAAGCTGAGCATGAGTTTCTCGTGGGCCTCGAGCTGAAATTCAAACCCTATTTCCGATATAATTATAATCCGTCAAGAGAAATGAATGTTTTTTATCAATCCAAAAATGTATCGCATTTCAACATGTCATAGTCATCATTATTTAAGTTCTTAACTTTTCAAAAATGTTATTTTCTATCATTCCAACCATGTAGCTATCTCCTATCAAATTTCTACAAAATTTCTCTGTGGCCATTTTACCGTCAAAACTCCTACAGTTAATCTCCGATCCAACGGATGGCATTTCTCTCGCGGCCGAAAGCGACACGACACCAGCATAGTCCCGCACCGTCCGTACCCTGGCCCTCTACATTCCAGGGCCCACCCCACAGGCTCACCTGGCCCCACCTGTCATTCACTACCAGACTACCCCTCGCGTGGCGGAGCCACCTCGTTTCTCTTTCCCCATACCACGCGACGCGAGTAGAGGAGACGCAGCACACTGGTACAGCAGCAGCGGTTGGCCACCACTCGCCAGCGCGTCCATCGCTCGCCGCCGGCGTCGGGCTGGGAGGAGGCGGCGGCGGCCATGGCGGGGAAGCACGGCCGCAACGGCTTCGATGACGACAACGTCAACCCCTTCGCGGTGAGTGCCCCCTCCCGCGCTACGTGCCCGCCGTCGGCACCAAGCTCTCCGCCATCCGCGTGGTAGATCTTGGGCTGCCTCCTCTGATCTGACCCGCGTAGGCTTGTGGTCGCATTTGGGATCCGTCATTGCTTGGCTCCTGGCGCGCTGGATCTGAGCGGGGGAGCGGGGGGCGGTGGCGAGATGTGGATTTGTGCGCTAGGCAGTGTAGGTTACAACTTGCTCTTCGAGTGGTTGGTTAGCTCTGGATCTGTGATAATGTGACGAACTAAGTAAGCTACGAAGTGGATGAATAGCATCTTGTGCCGGCCTGCTGGGTGACTGGAAGAGAGATAGGTGGTACCCGCAATTTAGCTTGGCTGCTATAACTTGGGATTTGCTGTAGTGGTATACTAAAACAATGTGGTACCTTTGGCGTGATGCAAGGGTGTTTCACACCTTCCCTGGTTTTGACTAGGGCTGTTCATTAATGTGTATGCTTCAATTGCAATTGTTCGAGCTTGATTACCATACAATATGATTGAACTGGCTGAATTTCCCTCGCAATTGTGAAGCTAGATACTACAGTGCATATGCTTATGCCGAAATATGAAGTTGTACATGCTCCGCAACTGTAAAATTGTGACGAGAACACAGTTAAATCCTTATACAAATTAGTTCCGCTATCTATATTTGATTAATCTCGAGTCTCTACTGCTATAATTTGAGTCCAGAGAAAAAGATGCTATTTGTTTTTTCTTTTTCTTTAGATTATCGTAGGAAACTGGAATTTTCCATGCTTTGAGCATGATTGTGGTGTTTTTCCCCCTGTTGGTTGAATAATATAAAAGATATTTTAGTGAGTTAATATAAAAGATATTTTAGTGAGTTACATTGTGTAAGAAGGATTCCCAACTTTGTTTTCTAGTTTGTTTATGTAAGCAGTGTTTCTTTGTTAGAGGATTTTTTTTCACTTTCTGCTTTGGGAAATTCAATGAATGTATTTGTACCTCTTTTTTCATGTGTCAGCTTGCACTAATTTTATACCTATGAGATATTCTTGTGGCTTCAATTTATCAAGTGGTTTCTAATATGAACCATCTTCTAAATTTTATGTTGATATGCTACAAGCTACTTGTTTGTATGCTAGAACTTGGTTAGCACCCTAGGTATATATAGTTCATGATTTAAAATCTTACACATGAAGTTCCGTCTAGGAAGTTGGTTTAATTTTCTTCATGCAAAACTAAAATGGAAGTACCGAAGTATGGGTGACACAATTTTGTGTAGCGTTGTTTTTATTTGGTTTTTACTTGCTTGGTTTATATGTCGGTAATGTCTTCTAGTTGATGTAGATAAGACCATGCTCTATGGCAATTAACTTCAAAAAACACCTGCCATATTATGGACAATTCTGTGGTGATCGCATGTCCCTGGATGCATCTATGCATTAACAGAACATTCTCAGCGACATATAAAATATTCTAGTCGTAGGTTGCACATTTAGTGATTGTTGGGTAGCCTAAGCCATAATTTTGGTTGTTTTTTATTATCAGGCAATAATGATGGCATGCAAATAATTCTTTGACCTGTTTTGCTTTTGATGGTTTCATAGAGTTAAGTTTTAACGTACAATTCATTTTATGCTATGACATGTTGCTACTTATATTTTATGTGTAACATTGTTACTGAGCAGCAGGTTAGTTGTATCTCATAGAAAATCATGTGATCTTGAGATGTGTCAAAGCCTGTAATTTTGTAGTTTTTTAAAATATAAAATCATGTGATTAATATGTCTTCCAAATGCCTCCTGTTCTGCAGGGAGGAAGTGTACCTCCTGCCTCCAATTCTCGGCTCTCACCTCTGTCCCATGAACCAGCTGATTTTTATAATGTGGATATTCCTCTGGACTCGACCAAGGTACCTGCAATCACGTGTTAACTATTGCATCAAATTCTAGTTTTATGATTTTTTTCTCCACTAAAAAAATGTTATTACAGTAACTGGGTAGATGCTCGCTTCCTCATGAACTATATTGTCATGATCAATGATTGATGCAATATGATGTCAGGATGTACATGGAACATATTTTGTTGTTCCTACACTTGCTGAGTTATTTTGGTTATTCTTTGATTAGTTTGCTTAGTTATGATTCCTTACTTCATGCATCCATTTTTTCTCCATTTAGGATCTGAAGAAGGAGGAGAAAGAACTCCAAGCAATGGAAGCTCAGCTAAACAAAAGAGAAAGGGTAGGTGTCTTAAAAGTGCAGAGTGTTTTGACATTTCATATGATCATTGCTGGTTACAGTAATATTGATAGACTAACTGCAAGTATAGGAAGCTACAGGCTACAAATCTGTCAGGATGTATTATTTTGCACGGTACCTGAGCCATTGCTTTATTCAGACCATCTATACCTGTTCTTGGCTCCTACTTGCTTAGAATCCTTACAGTTCTTAGATGTTATGTATTAATTTTCCTGTAATCTGGAATCTGGCCATAGGACCATGTTTAATGGTAGCCCCATTTCAATTCTGTAGCTGGCCCCGATACTGTAGTAGTAGGGTTGGGAGTAAAATGTAGGAGAGGGAAATGTAGGGATTGTATAGGGGGAATATGGTAATGATTGAATAGTAAATGAATAGCGCCAGGATAGGTCAGTGTTAAACATGCCCTAACAATGTGGTAAAATTTGTAGGTATGTATTCCACAGAATGTGCTCCCTGAACCTGCCAAAACTAACTGTAATTGACCATACCAAGTATTGGAGCTACTAGACAGGTGGTTTATGTTGACTAAAATCAGTAGAGATCTATGGATTGAAGGGAGCCGCCTGCCTGTTGGTGGTTCAATTTTAGGCCGAATTTGTCAAGTTATATGAGCATAAATAGGACCTGCTTGCAGCCTTGCGTCCTGGTTGGCACATAAAAATCTGCTAAGCTGTAAATGGTGTATTTGCCCATTTGGACTCGTTTTATATGCAAGCAGTCAATTTTCCTTTCCAGGCAAAAGGGTTCATTGATGAACCATATTGTTTGAGCTTGATATTGCTGAATTTGAGAGTGTAATGCGAGATAACATTCTAAATCTGAGAAGGAATTAATCCGTTTCCACTGTGTTCCATGTGTTTGAATCCTTGTTCCATATGTTGTATTTACTGTATATGATGTTCCTTCTCAATTCTGATCTGAATCCTATCCTTGTCTCCCTGTCCTAGGAACTGAAGAGGAAGGAGGAGGCTGCATCACAAGGTACAATGCATATTTCCTTTTTCATAATACCTTTTAATCCTTTAGCTGTTTCTGTTTGGGTACATCGCTAGCGTTAGATCCATGTTTTTTGGTTTTTTTTATAAATAAACATAAACATGTGCAGTTACTGTTTATTTGTGACAAGAGCAAATTTATTTGATACTTTTGTATTTCCTATTAGAGTGGGCTTGAACTGTTCATGGGTGAATGCTCTTAAGAACGGTTCTGTTATTTATGTGTCGTAACCTGATCACTTTGTTTCTTTTGCAGCTGGCATTGTCATAGAAGAGAAAAACTGGCCACCCTTTTTCCCTCTCATTCACCATAATATTTCAAATGAGATACCCATCCATCTACAAAGAATGCAGTACCTTGCATTTTCATCATTTTTGGGTAAGCTGCAATAATGATAAATGTGTTGTTCAATAGGATTGTGCTGTGATGCCTGTACTTTTCCTGCTTATATGTCATGCTGTTTTTCCCCCAATATTCTGCACTACTAATGTAATTATTAGCAGGAAGCAAAGGTAATAGGTCTAGATTGTTTGGAATATTGTAAATGTATCTATTTTTAATTTGATTAGTGGACCGAGACATTTTCGTGGAAGAGAATTTTGATAGATAGGGCGGTACTTTATGGATTTTGTGCAACATAGCTAAACTGAGGTGATTTTTGTCTGCAAACTGGAATCTCTTGTAGGGTTGACAGCCTGCCTCTTTTGGAATGTCATAGCAACTACAACAGCATGGGTTAAAGGGGAAGGTATAACTGAATTGTATCTTATTGTCTACACCAGATAATATCTGCGACAATTAAAGCTGATTGTCTCATTGACACTTGAAATCGATTGAACATTTTTGCTTCAACAGGTGTTATGATCTGGTTGCTTGCCATTATCTACTTCATATCTGGAGTTCCTGGGGCTTTTGTGTTGTGGTATCGTCCTCTTTATAATGCGATGAGGTTCCTTATATGTCTTGATCCTTTATTAGCAATACAAAGATTTCACCTTTCCAATTACTTCACATGGCCATGGCTTTATCTATTTCAATGTCTGTCACAGAACTGAGAGTGCTTTGAAGTTCGGGTGGTTTTTTCTGTTTTACCTGGTAAGATATGTGGAATTATCCACATCATAGGTTAAATTAAGCTTCACATATCTACAAGGACCACGGCCACATCAATTGCTCATTCTGCATGCCCTACATATTGCTGACAATCTTTGCCCATTTCCAGATTCATATAATCTTCTGCGTGTGGTCGGCTGTGGCTCCTCCATTTCCCTTCAAAGGAAAGTCTTTGGCGTAAGTTTCCTATCCTTTTTTACTTGTACCGTCTGCCTGGGATGTCATGTAGGTAGGTATAAGTTGTGAATGAAGCTACTTGTATATCGTAAGTTACATTTTGTTAGTCATATGTTGTTGTTTCGTCCATAAAGATTAATTCCATAA
The DNA here is from genome assembly GCA_005191435.1 of Raddia distichophylla. Classification (NCBI taxonomy): domain Eukaryota; kingdom Viridiplantae; phylum Streptophyta; class Magnoliopsida; order Poales; family Poaceae; genus Raddia; species Raddia distichophylla. The sequence goes on from SPJY01009124.1 coordinate 1,226,671, forward strand.
AAGTACTTATATGTTTGCTTCATTGAACAATTGGGCCCTCTTTGATTCACAATTCTTGTTTGGTTTTGGTTGTAGTTGGAAAAGTTGAGGACATTTAAAAAGAGGCATGAAAAGGGGCGCGCGCGCGCACACACACACACTGTGTGTGTGCACAAATATAAAATCTTTGAGAAAAACTCCACAAAGCCCTGAAAAAACTTCTACAGAATATTACGCTGAATGGTCTGTGCAAAAATAAAAAAAATTCAAAATAAACCAAAACCGTGAATTAAAAAGAGGGTTGTAATCTTAAGCTGGTACATACTTGAGCTCAAGCAACCAATTCCTGCCTTCTCCCTGAGCCGTGGACTTTGTGGAAACAACAGGAAAACTGATTTGATTTCCTCTGCATAACATCGAGACACATGATCCTGGAACTGGATTAGGAACAGAAGATGTAAAAGCATGCACAAATTAACAATAGACAAACAGTTTTTTCTCTTCTAAACAATGCCATTCAAAGTTTTTCTGACATTGACTTGTTGCACCTGTACCACTTGGTCTAGAAGAACGATAAACTCGCTAGTGCTGAACTAGTAATGTTGGTACCACAACCTGCCAAGTCTAAGTTAGGACCCATTCGACATGCTCTCAAATGATAACATGGTTGGTCCCACTTAGGACATCCCAATACTGTAGCAAATAAAATAGTAGAGAGAAAAATGTAGATGAATAATGAAAAAAAAGGTGTGAATAGTGAATGGAACGTCCTAAGTTAAGGCGCCATTGGTGAGATTTTTAGACCTTTGTACTGTAGCGTATTCTCTTTGTCTAGAATGCATTCAAGTTCTCTATTTCTAACTAAATTTCTTTCATGTTTTTATTGCTGTAGTGGGATTTTACCTGCCATTGATTTAATAGGGAAGAGTGCTATTGTGGGGGTAAGTTTGTACTGCATCATTTATACTAGCTTTCTGCTGGCTTGGTTCTTGGTACTGCATGGTTGATCAAACACCTCATCATTTTAAAGCCTCACCCTAGATTTGCCAATCTTGTTTAATTTGTTACTGATGTACATTATTTTTGGCATTCCCATCTGACAGATATTTTACTTTGTTGGATTTGGAATGTTCTGCCTTGAATCACTGCTGAGCATTGCTGTCATCCAGGTGAGTAGATCTCCAACATTTTTATATGAAAATTGAAATCTTTAACCTGCATATGGTCTTATTACATATTTGCTATTCTCTCTTTCCAATCCTTGCTGCCACTTCTCAATCTATTTATATTGACCATAAAAAGCAAATTATCGCCCCTTTTCCTATCTGTTGATCATTGTACTCATTCACTCAACCTGCAGCAAGTGTACATGTACTTCCGTGGAAGTGGAAAGGCTGCAGAGATGAAACGTGAGGCAGCTCGTAGTGCTCTGAGTTCTGCGTTCTGATGAAGAAACGAGCAGCAAAAGTATAGCTAAATGGTGTATGGAAGGAAACTGGATGTGCCAATTGGCAATTGGGCTTGGCGTCTTGTACATCCCTGCAGCGTGTGGATTTGGTTAATCAAAACCATACAGCTACATACCATTTTGCTCTCGTGTAAAATATAAGAAGCCAATTGTTGTGTTGGATAACTTCATGTGTTCTTTTCAATCAAGATATTAGATGTGATGATAGGGGGAAGTGACCAATGCCCTGGTGGAATAGAATTTCAAAAAATTGCACATCCGTGCGTGCGAGTGAAATTACTTGGCTTGTTTTTCTTGCAACATGGATGCAGCCTGGTGTTTATTCAGCCGACGATTCACTTGTACAAATGAGGGGGAAAAATTGACGATACGCCACTCTCAACATATGTAGTTTGCTAAGTATACCACTTGTGTGTATGACACGTGGAACTATCTATGTACATGACCGTGGGTTATAGTGGCATTGTAGCGAGCATCAATGTTGGGAGTGATGTTTTACTCTATTATTAGGGTGTGTTTTGTTTGGTGGTCTTGGTCATCCCACCATGGACAGGAGGATTCCATGTTTGGTTGGATCGTTTTGGATGGAGCCGTCTTGGACGGGATTGGCCGAGCAGAGAGAATACTTGATATTCCATCCCTTTTCATCCCCAAAATACACCGGATATGGTCGTCCCAACCGTTTGTTCTTGTGTGCTGCTCAGTCGAACTACTTCCTCACTCTGCATAGCGCTCGAGAGGATGGACATATTGCGTGCACATGGGACACTAGTACACATGTGCAAACATTAAATCTAAATCGTTCAACTCCCATTCTATGCACATGGTAATGGGATATGCTCTGTATTTTTGCGATTACCCCCTTCCACCTTCCTCAACAGATTGAGCGATGGGAGCTGGACGATCCTTGCACATGTGCACCAGTGTCTCATGTGCACAAAATATGTTCCCAGCCAAAACAGGCTCCCACGAGGGCCACGGCCACCATGAGTCCATCGGTAGTGACAGGTGTAGCATGGGATGATGGCATGGACCAAGGCAGAGTCTAAAGGAAAGGTGGCTTGTGGTGTGAGAGGAAGGAAAAAAATTTCACGCAAGGGACTGTGACATCCCTTTTGTCTCTCTCTATCTTCTCCCATTCTCTCTCTATCTCATCTCTCTTCCCTCTCTCTATCTCTTTCCAGGTGCCACTGTGGCACCCTATGCCATAAAATTTTCTTAGAGGAAGGCCAAGTTAGAAAGGAGGCTAGGGGTGGACGTGGACCTGATCACAAACCGGGCTGGGCTTTGGGCTTAAAACAGCATGCGCCAGGTCTAGGCCCAGCCCACCTAGCCGAAAGCTTGAAGACCAAAGCTTAGTCTATCTATTCTATATTACAAAGCCCCTAACCCGCTGCCTCCCGTTGAGGCCACGTAGATGCCTCCAAAACGCGCCACGTTGACCGTTTTTTGCGTAGGCCACGTTGCTGATTAATAACAGCCGTCCGATTTCCTCGCCAATCAAGATCCGACCGTCCAGACTAAACTAACATTGAAAATAAAATGTCAAGGCGCGTTGTTTGCTATGTTGGCTAGCTGAGCCAAGTTTCTCCTCGTAGCTCATGGTTCGAATCCCACAGCGGCCGCATATTTTCTTCGTTTTTTCCCAGCGCTTTTATCAGCGAGCAGCTGTTCTGGAAACTAGCGATCGAACCGCGGAGCAGCACACGACGTTGGTTTTTCCCCCCTTTCCTACACAGCGTTGCTGTTGCGTTGTTTCTTTTTCCTTTCCTACGCAGCGTTTCTTTTTTTTTTTTCCCTTTCCTATTTCATAGTTTTTTTTGCAGGCCGCAAAAAAAATCAAAAAACTTCGAAGTTTCTAAAAATTAGACCATGGCTGCAAGAAGGATATCCATAAAAAATTTGATGTTATTCAAAGTTTATAAAATCCAAATTTACAAATACTTTGCTCTTTCTTCTTAATAGCATATTTCATCTCGATTTTTCATTTCTCAACTTTACTTATGGTAGGTCACCAAAAAACATAGATTTAAAATTTTCATAACCATGCCTGCAAAATAACATCTAAAATTATTTTTTAAAAAAAATTAATGTTTCCATAATGTAACATTTGGACTAAGTTTTTTTTTTGGCAGGTCATAAAAAAACATAAGATGAAAGTTTCCAAAAATTTAACCATGCTAGAGCAAAGAACATCCATAAAAATGTTCTATGTTGTTCGAAATTTTTTGGAGTACAAATTTACAAATAGTTTGCTCTTTCTTGTTCAGGGCATATTTTGTTTCGATTTTTCCTTTTTTAAAAAATTTTACTTATGATGGGTCACAAAAATAGTAGATTTGAGAGTTTCAAAACTATGGCTGAAAAAGAATATCTAAAACTAATTTTCTTCAAAAATTGAATGTTTTCATAATGCATGATTTGAACTAAGTTTTTTTTTGATAGGTCGAAAAAACAAAAAAAAAAGTTCCCAAGAATTAAGCCATAAAAAAGTTTGATGTTGTTCAAAATTTTATGAAGTAAATATTTACAAATAGTTTGCACTCCATTATCAAAGGCATATTTTTTATTGACTTTTCATTTGTTCAACTTTATTTATGGTAGTTCACACAACAACATAAAAAATGGTTAGGGTACATAAATATATTTGGGCATTACAAATGTTGACTTATGTAATTTGAATTACAAAATAATTGAATTTTTTTAAAAAATAAGTTGTGCTTGTGTCTTACGAAACTGATGCCACGCGCCACGGGCGTGTAGCCTTTGCTAGTTAGTTACACTAGGTTTATATTTCTCAAAGCCCGAGAATGGCCTAGTTTCAATCCGAACCTGGGGCCTGGGCTGCTTCATCTCACTCGACATCGCTCGATTGTACAGTGACGCCCCTGCTTCCCCTCTTTGGCGCCGGCAGCATCTCGGAATTTTAGTTTTTTATATTTATTTTTATTCTTTTATGCAAAATTGTGTGTCGGATTGAACTTTAGACACAAATAGGCGCCGATCGAGCGTTCAATTAACGATGGGGTACATGTCCAACGTTGAAAGCACGACAGGACCCCTACCGTCACTGGCCGTCAGGCTAGGGACATATACTGGTACCTATCGCACTTTCAAAGCATGACAGGTACCTGTCGCTCTTTCAAAGTGCGACAGGTCCCACACGGGCACGCAACCACGGGCACGCAGGCTGCCGGATGCGTGAATAATTGGCGAGCGAAGTGACAAGCGAACTGATGTGCAAGCGACGAGCGAATTATTCACGCATCAGTTCGCTCGTCACTTCGCTCGCCAATTATTCACGCATCCGGCGCCCGGCAGCCTGCGTGCCCGTGGTTGCATGCCCGTGTGGGACCTGTCGCACTTTGAAAGAGCGACAGGTACCTGCCGTGCTTTGAAAGTGCGACAGGACCAGTATACGTCCCCAGCCTGACTGCCAGTGACGGTAGGGGTCCTGTCGTGCTTTCAACGTGCGACATGTACCCCATCGTTAATTGAACGCTCGACCGACGCCTATTTGTGTCTAAAGTTCAATCCGACATACAATTTTGCATAAAAGAATAAAAAAAATATAAAAAAAATCCTATCAGAGATAACGGGACATGTTGGCATTAAACCCATCCAATCAAATTGATATTCTGGGGGCCCATTATTCATCCGAACTCCTATATTAACAGCCCATAAAGTCCAGCTCCGCCATTTGACCTGTTTAGCCCAAAACACACACACACACACACACACACACACACACACGAGTCCCAACTGCTGGGCTGTTGGCTGTTGCATGCTGCTAGGTTTCCTCGTCTTGCAAAAAGCGCGCCGCCTCCGGCCAGTCCTCACCGCCGCCGCCGCCCCGGCGGCCAGCGCCGAGCTCGCCTCCTTCCCGCCGTCCGATCATCGAGCACCTCGGCGCCTCCTTCCCGTCGTCGTCGCTCCGACCCCCATGATAATACTTGATGGTGTCTTACGGCTAGAGGTGAACATCCCGGTCGCATCCTGAATGGCGGCGCCGCACCACCTCCCTCCCCAAAACCCTAGCCCACCATCCCCGACACATGGCGCGACATAGGGCAACCTCCCATGCACCCGTGTCTCATGTGCACAGAATATGTTCCCAGCTAAAACAGGCTCCCACGGGGGCCACGGCCACCATGAGTCCATCGGTAGTGACAGACGTAGCATGGGATGATGGCATGGACCAAGGCAGAGTCTGAAGGAAAGGCGGCTTGTGGTGTGAGAGGAAGGAAAAAAAATTCGTGGCATAGGGTGCCACGCAAGGGATTGTGGCACACCTTTTTTTCTCTCTCTCTCCTCTCTCTTTATCTCCACCCTTTCTCTCTCTATCTCTTCTCTCTTCCCTCTCTCTCAGGGTGCTACTGTGGCACCTTATGCCACAAAATTTTCTTCTGTGAGAGGAAGGCCAAGTTAGAAAGGAGGCTAGGGGTGGACATGGACCTGATCACTGACCGGGCTGGGCTTTGGGCTTAAAAAAGCATGCGCCAGGTCTAAGCCGAGCCCGCCTGGCGGAAAGCTTGAAGCCCAAAGCTCAGCCTATTAGTTACACTTAAGGTTTATATTTCCCAAATCCCGAGAATGGCCTAGTTTCAATCCGAGCCTGGGGCCTGGGCAGCTTCATCTCACTCGACATCGGCTCGATTGTACAGTGACGCCCCTGCTTCCCCTCTGCTAGCATCAGCCTAAAAACCCTAAACCCATCAGAGATAACGGGCCATGTTGGCTTTAAACCCATCCAATCAAATTGTTATTCTGGGGGCCCAGTATTCACCCGAACTCCTATATTAACAGCCCAAAATACACACACACACACACGAGTCCCAACTGCTGGGCTGCTGGCCGTTGCATGCTGCTAGGTTTCCTCGTCTTGCAAAAAGCGCGCCGCCTCCGGCCAGTCCTCACCGCCGCCGCCGCCGCCGCCCAAGCCTCGGCGGCCAGCGCCGAGCTCGCCTCCTCCCCGCCGTCGACGCGCCGTTCTCCAAGCTCGCCTCCTTCCCGCCGTCCAATCGTCGAGCACCTCGGCGCCTCCTTCCCGTCGTCCTCGCGCCGACCCCCATGATAACACTTGATGGTGTCTTACGGCTAGAGGTGAACATTCCGGTCGCATCCTGAATGGCGGCGCCGCACCACCTCCCTCCCCAAAACCCTAGCCCACCATCCCCGACACATGGCGCGACATAGGGCAACCTCCCCCTCCCCCTCCCCCTCCCCGCAGCGCGCGCCCTCGGATTCCGACCCCGGCTTCGACCCCATCGAGGAGTGGCTCGTCGACTTCGACAAGGTCATGGCGGGCGAGCTGGCCAAGAGGCTCGGTCTTGACGAGGAGGCGCTGGTTCCGGGTGCCCCGGAGCCGGAGCCGGCAGTCTGCGGCGCTGGAAAGCTCCCGGAGGATGGCGTGGCGGCCGAAAGCCGCGTGTTTGGTGTGGAGGAGGCCGTGGAGGAGAAGGACGGGTTGCCCGCCCAGCCTGGCGCTGCGCGCGGCGGCGAATCCAGTGTCAAGGAGGAGTGCGAGATGATGAACTGTGGATTGGGCGACCAACTTGGCCCGGTTCAGGTTCCACTGCCAAATATTGGTGGTGATGAGGTTGCAAAAGTAGATGTTTTGGAGGGAGTGGTGGATGCTGGGTTGAGTACTGCTGCTTTAAATGCTGAGATGAATACTGCGGTCTCAGTGAAAGAGGAAATGGTAGGTGGAGGAGGCAAGGAGGAGGGCAGGGAGGAGGAGCTGCAGAGTAGTGAGGAGGAGGAAGATGATGAGTCTAGCGAGGCTTCGTCGAGCAGTGACGAAGAGGGCGATGATCAGAGGGCCAAGAAAAACGAGGAGTCAAGTGAAGCTTCATCAAGTAGTGGTGAGGAAGAAACCAGGATCAAGAAACATGGTGCTGGTGTTGGCATTAATGCCCTCCTTGAAGAGGGAGAATTGATGGTTGCGAGCGATGATGAAGAGGAGGAAGCACAGAAGGGTCCCATCAAGTTCAAACATGTAGAGGTATTGTGTTGTATCTTGTGCTGCACATCTTCAATCTTTGCTTAGGTGTATCGCTGTTGTATCTTGTGCTGCACATCTTCAATCTTTGGTTAATAGCTGAATCTCTTGAACCTAGTGGAGTTTCATTTGTTAGGAAGTACAATTCAGTTTCTCATTTGTAAAATTGACTTTGTACAAATAAATATTTTTGCCACCGTTAGTTCCTGAAAATACCCCATACTAGGTAGTTGGTACAAAGCAGAGGTTTTTGCTTAACTATCCATTTGTTCTTGTGAAAATCCTGCATTGTACTTAGCTGTACAGCAACAAACTATTCTGTGATGCTACAACTTCTGTAGTCAATTGTTCAAACCATGCATGGAGTTGCTATAAGAATATACGGAGGGTATAGCATGGCATTTTTTTATTTTTTAGATGTTTTCTGTTGTCAGTATATATAGTTTTCTATTCTAATAATTTAGATACATTTTGCAGGTCCTTCCTCTAGTGCCGAAGATTGAAGTACAGTTGGAACCACATCATAAGACTCTTCCAGTGGGAGCAATTTCAGCTGTAAGTGCTATGTTAACATTGACTTTTCTTTAAAACCTGTGTTTTCATTCACCATGAACAGAAAATCTACCTTCTATTATATTTTCAGCACTCAATAAGTACCAGTTCTTTTTATTTGATATCTGGTGACAATCTGTTCTCATGATATGTGTGTTTGTTAAAAGCTAGTGGGCAGTTTGTATAGATGAAGTGATGAACTATAAATCTATTAAACTTGTATCCACTGAGATCTGTGTACTTTATCAGTAGCTCAACACGAACTTATAAGAATCTGGATGGTCGTGGATAATGCCTATATGTTTTGTTGTAGGCTTGTAGCATATTCATTCCATGTGGTGTTTGAGAGTTTTGCTAATAAACAGTCCTTTTCATTTAGTCGTTCAACACAGTTTATTTCTGATGAGACATATCCTAACTGTTTTCTTGTTTTGTGTCCATTTAGATCATGGGTGAGAGGGTGATCGTTGAAGGGTCAGTGCAACACAATCCCTTGAATGAGGGTTCTATACTCTGGATAACTGAAAGCAGGACACCACTTGGTATTGTTGATGAATTATTTGGACCTGTAAAAAACCCATACTATCTTGTGCGGTACAACTCCACAGAAGAAGTTCCTGCTGGGATCAGTGCAGGCACTGCTGTCTCTTTTGTTGCGGAGTTTGCAGATCACATCCTAAATATGAACGAACTATACTCTAAAGGCTATGATGCATCAGGAGATAATGATGAGAACCAAGCTGATGAACTTGAATTCTCAGATGATGAGAAGGAGGCTGAGTACAAAAGATCATTGCGGATGTCAAAAAGGCAGACGGATAGGCAGGATGGGTCTAACAAACCTTCTGGTGATAAGAAGAGGGCTCAGCCCAGAGCCAGGGGTGCTGGATTTCGAAAGGATATTCCACCTAGAATTCCTGATGCGCCAACAACAGGTCACCTGTCACAACCTCAATTTCACTGCTCTGATAAGCCTCCTGTCGCTGTTGACAATGGGACATGCCCGTTGGGCCCTCAAAACTTTCCTATGAATGCACCAATGATGTTGCCACCAGCTCCAGTGAATCCTATGCTATCACCTGTTCAGCTTGCAAATCAAATCGGTGGTTGCTTCATCAATCCATCCCAGCATTTCTTACCGCAGCAACCAAACATGGTTTGGCCTGGCGGGCTGCCACCGCCGCCAAACCCCAACATGGGGTTTGAAGGAGCTGCTCTTGCAGCAAATTTTATGCAGAACATGCTAATAGGAGCCAACCAACTCCAGCAGCAGTTCCAGAATCCAAACTTTGGTGGATTCCCCAACCAAATGCTTATCCCTCCACTGCAGTTTATGCCCCAAAGTGTAATGCCTGCAAATCCAATGCCATTCGGTGGACCACCTGCAAATCCTCCATTTGGTCCGGCACCTCCATCACCTATGGGGCAAGGCAACTCTGGCCAGTTTCCACACCTGGCTGGCCAGCAAGGCCCTGTTTCTGGGTTTCCCAATGCGCAAGGAATTGGACGCCTCCAGCCACCACCTGGAGATGCAGGACAGCCTCCAATGCAATTCAATTCTGGGCAGTTCAATCAGGGGAACTCGCCCTTCCATGGCAGAAGCCCACAGCAACGGGGAGGCCGGCATTCACCAGGGCGAGGCCGTGGCCGTGGCCGTGGACGGCATGGCAAATAGGAAGCTCCCCGGTGGTGCCGCCACCATTGTAATTTTGACACTTGTTGAATGAACCCGCTTATATACTGTATGTGCGTGCTGCCACCACCATGTATTGGCAAACGGCAGTTTCTTTGTAACATGCAAGTTGTGTTTTGATACTAGTGCATCAATGATTCATCTCACCATTTTCCTTAGCTATCGAGCTGTCATGTGTTGTCCGATACCATCGTGTTTGGACTTTGGAGTGGAGAGGTGGTTTTCCCATCATGAAAAAATGAATCTTGCGCGAGGACTGAGGTTGCAGGCAATGCAGGCCAATTGCCAATGCCATGCCACCGGCTCACCATACCTAGCTTTACCTGGAACTAATGTTCACAAAACCGGCGGAGCTCTCCGAGCTGGCAATGGCGCGGAGCTGGTTAACCAGCGGTTCCGTACATATTTTTGTCCCAAATTCAAAACTCCATCTTTCTGGTTTTGTTTGCGGTTAGCCATGGCTTTTGGTGGTTAACCGGCGGTTTTTTCACGGTTAGCCACGGTTTCTGAGGAAAAAATGTCAAAATCAGTGAAAATTGATAAAATTCTTTAAAATATACATTAGAAATTTGAATTTTTAAATTTTATTTTAGCCAAAATGCTTAGAATGAATAATAGTATTTTTAGAAATTTCAAGTATATTTTACAATCAAAATTTATTTAAACGAATTTTGCTCAAACTCCTAAACATTAAATCACCGGTTTACCTAACCGGGCCCCGCAAAGGCACGGTTAGCCACGGTAAACCGACAGTTTTGTGAACCGTGCTTGGAACTAGGGATGAAAACGGAGCGGATAATATCTGGACTGTATTCGTATTCGACGTCCGTATTTTAGAAAACGGTAGAAAATTTAAATATCCGACGGAAACGAAGCGGATTCGGATAATTATCCGGATAGAGGTCAGATACGGGGCGGATATGATATCTGTGATATCCGACGGATACGGAGCGGATTCGGATATCCGGTTAAAAATAGAAAACGGATACTTATCTGGATAGTTGCCCAAATGAATCACCCTCCAGCCCAGCAGGCCCATCTGGCCTTGCATGATTGCACCCACATCCCAGTCCCAGACTCCCACCTCCTTGGCTCCCTCCAGCCACCACTCTGACCCCGTGCTACTGCTAGGGTTAGCTCCGGCCACCACCACGCCCGCCGCCGGTCGCCGTCCCGCCTCCATCCCGCTGCCACCCCACCGGCATCATCATCCTAGCCGCCACCCTGCCTCCAACCGTTGGCTCCTCCATCCCGTCCGTCGCCCCGCCTCCATTCGCCGCCGCCCCGCCTCCATTCGCCTCCTACCCTCCCCCATCCCGTCGCCGCCCCCATAGCAATCGAGCTGTCATGTGTTGTCCGATTCCATCGTGTTTGGACTCTGGAGTGGAGAGGTGGTTTTCCCATCATGAAACATGAATCTTGCGCGAGGACTGGGGTTGCAAGCAATGCAGGCCAATTGCCAATGCCATGCCATCGGCTCACCATACCCAGCTTTACCTGGAACTAGGGTTCACAAAACCGGCGGAGCTCTCCGAGCCGGCAATGGTGGGGAGCCGGTTAACCGGAGGTTTCGTACAATTTTTGTTTCAAATTCAAAATTCCATCCTTCTGGTTTTGTTCGTGGTTAGCCAAGACTTTTGTTGGTTAACCGACGGTTTTTTGCAGTTAGCCACGGTTTGAGGAAAAAAAATGTGAAAATCGGTGAAAATTAATAAAGTTATTTAAAATATACATTAGAAATTTAAATTTTTAAATTTTATTTAAGCCAAAATGCTTAGAATGAATAATAGTATTTTTAGGAATTTCATGTATATTTTACATTCAAAATTTATTTAAACGAATTTTGCCTAAACTCCCTAAACCACCGGTTCACCTAACCGGGCCCCTGCGGAGGCACGGTTAGCCACGGTTAACCGACGGTTTTGTGAACCGTGCTTGGAACTAGGGGGTGAAAACGGAGCAGATAATATCCGGACCGTATTCGTATTCAACGTCCGTATTTTAAAAACGGTAGAAAATTTAAATATCCGACGGAAAAATAGGAAACGGATACTTATCAGGATAGTTGCCCAAATGAATCACCCTCCGGCCCAGCAGCCCATCTAGCTTTGCACGGTTGCACCCACGTCCCAGTCCTAGGCTCCCACCTCCCTGGCTCCCTCCAGCCGCCACTTTGACCCTGTGCTACTGCCAGGGTTAGCTTCGGCCACTACCACGCCCGCCGTCGTCCCGCCTCCATCCCGCCGCCGCCCCGCCGGCATCATCATCCCGGCCGCCACCCTGCCTCCAACCGCTGGCTCCTCCATCCCGTCCGTCTTCCTGCCTCCATCCGCCGCCGCCCTGCCTCCATCTCGCCACTGCCCCACCGACTTCCATCCCACGCCGTCGCCCCGCCTTCATTCCCCCTTCTTGCCCTCCTCCATCCCATCAATGCCCCACCGAACTCCACCCCGTGCCGCCCCACCGCCATCCCTCCTGCATCCCGCCGCAAAGGATATGGCAAAGGATGATGATTGAACAACAGTGGTTGAAGATTGAACAACGGTCATTCCCTTAGCATCGTGTTGTCTTTTGCGTTGAACGGTTTATACGACTGTTAGTCTATGTGTTGAGACTTGAGGCTATGTAGTATCCTATGTTTGTGATTGTGGACTATGCACTTTAATCTTCTAAGTTAAGACTTGTGTTTGAGCTTGTGGAGCTTGACTTTTAATTTAATATGCATGTTTGTGGACTGTGTACTTCTCTTCTATGTTAAGACGATAAGACTTATGTTTGTGCACAATTTTGTGCCGTTGTACGGTTGTGTTTATGTTTGAAAATTGTACGTTAATCATAGATTTCTTTCTTGCGTTTTATAGGGTAATATCCGATTAAATATTCATTTTCGTTTTCGGTTAATATCCAACTCCCGTATGTATCTGTTTCATTAGTATTGAAATCCGATTTACTATTCGATCTGTTTTGAGATTATCCGAATCCGAATCCCAATTCGAGGTAAAAAAATATGGAAGGATATGGTAGAGACAATATCTGTTCGTATCTGATCCATCTTCATCCCTACCTGGAACCCAATTTTCAATCGAAATTCACAAGCCATTCCACTCGGAACGAAGCCAAGATGTCAGCCCTCAGAGCGAAAACGAAATTTACATTGAAAGAACTATGAATGTATTTAGGGCCATGTATTTATTATTATAAATTTTTGAAAGAATTTGTTTTGAAATTTGTACCTTTTAATTTTACAAAAAACAGAGGCATAAGCTTGAATCAGTCCTAGCTGTTCGATCTCCATCATACGGCCATCTATTTCTTTCTACGGTGCATGCGACAAGGTGACATGTGCTCACTCCAAACACTCAAATCTCATACTAAATTCAGCAGAGGACTACACCGAGGTGCGAGCGCCTACCAAAACTGGACAAGAGTGGGTTTTCTCTATTATTTGGAAATCCTCGTTTAATCTTTAACTCTCGGCCATGCCTCAGATCCGCACGAAACCACCCTCCTCTCCCTCTTGTCTTTCTGCAACCCAAATATCAAACCTAACATAGAAAGAGAGGCGAATGGTGAATTTTTCATTCACTGAGGGTCTAATCAGGTCTTCTTCTTTCTCCTCTTCATTCACTGAGCTGCTGCAAATGGTGAATTTTTAGGGTTGCAAATGACATAGAAAGAGAGGCGAGGGCTCCACACAAATCTCGAAACATGACCAAAGAATCTGAAAGAACTATACGCGAGGCGGTGGCCGGCGGTGAGGACGATGGTCCCTGGCCGGCCGGCCTACTCCTCCTCAGAGGAGGGATTAACTGCGGTGGAAATCGACGCAGCTCCGGCAGCCGCAGCCAGCGAAGCGGCAGGCCGCGCACCCGAAGCAGACGCACCTCTCGCACCCCTCGCACGCCGCCGCGCGCGCGCACCCCCTCGCCGCCTTCCGGCTCGCCCGCTCCTCCTCGTCGGAGCACGTCACCCTGCACGCACACACCATCACGATCACCATTAAAATCAACAGCCATGGCGCCGTCAGAGCTCTACATTCTTTCCGATCATTACCTGTTCAGAGCTAAATCCGCGCAGGTCCAGCCGGGCCCGGCGGCGGCGTCGTGGTAGGCGCGGCACTCCTCTCTGCTCCGGCGGCGGAAGCGCCGCTCCTTCCCGCAGGCGGCGCACCGGAGGAACTCGTCGCGGTGACGGCACGGGCGGCGGCGGCCGTGGCCGGAGCCGGTGGCCGACTTGAGCGCCTTGTAGTACCTGAGCAGGCCGGTCTTGGACACGGCGACCTTGTCGCCCCTGACGACCACCCACACCGTGCTCTGCCATTTCCCGGCGGTCTCCCGCCCGGAGTGCTTCTCGAACGCCGCGGGGCTCAGCTTATCTGAAACCTCCAAGCTCAGATCACAAACCGATGAAGGCAGAATTTGACACGATGCGATTAAAGAACTGAAGAATCTGGTTTTTCTTAAATGTTCTTGACAGAGCGCATCAGCGATGTTCTCGTGCAATTAATCACAAGCAGGCCGGCATTGCATTGCATGGAGTCCCGTGTTTGTTTCAGTTTAAATTAAATTAAATTAAATTAAAAATTTTATATTTTATAAACCAAACGATGTAATATTTTGAATCATTTTTATCTTGTTTTAAATGGTTTTTCTTACAATTTGTAAAAAAAATTAATAGTTTTTGGACCCTTCAAGACGTTTTTCGAGAAGTCACAAATTTTTTCGAATTAAAACTTTCAACAACTTTCGGCTGAAACAAACAAGGCATCATCGTAGATACGGAAAGACCCACATGTCACCGAAGCGAAGTGGTAATATAATATTGAGAGAGAAATAGATAATGGCATATATGCAAATCCAAAGAGGGAGTGACTTGCATGGCCATGTAGTAATAGACAAGGGAAGGGAGGCAATTGTGTGCGTATACGGTACATACCTTCGCGGCACCCGGGCGTGCACTCGCAGCGGACCTCGAGCTCGCCGGACGCGAAGACGCGGAGGCGGCCGACGGCGTCGCCGTAGCGGGCGCTGGTGCAGCCGCACGTCACCTCCACGAAGTTCTCCCCCACGCGCACCCCGCCGACTCCCCGCAGCTCCTCCTCGCCGAACAGCGCCGCGGCTCCGTCCTCCACGGCGCCCATGGCCTCCGAAGAAGAAGGCACAAGTCTACAAGATCGACGTGCACAGCTAAATTAACAACGGCAGAGGAGACGAGAGAGGAGCAAAGGCGGCGTCGTTTTGGGTTCGTCACGTACGGAGCCGTGGCGAGGGCGGGCTCCATGGGGGCACGGAGACAAGGACGGAGGCGAGGTAAGGCGGCGCCTCCCTGCTACAGCAATGGCGTACGTGATGCGAGCGAATGCCGACGCAGGCGCAGCGGAAAGCCGGGCTCCTTCGATGTCCGCGAGAAACGGAGAACGCGCGCACGCGCGATCTTCGAGCCGTCTTAGACGGAGACGGTGATCCACGAATCTGGTGAGGCGGGAGCTCCGGCGAGCCGCCGGCGTGGCGCTGTGCGCCTTGCAAGTCCGCCCGGCGCCTCTCGCTCGCGACGTAGGGGAAGGGAGGAGGAGAAGATGAGAGGGGGATCGAGGACTTTGGTTTTCGGCATCTACATATGGTCCTAGAATAGATAGGTTGACATGTTCTCTCCTGTTCGATTTTACTAGGAGATTCATAGATGCTCCCACCACTTTCACACCTACTTTTGCAAATTCTGTGACATAGAGGCTAGAATTATATTCTACTCCCTCTGGTCACAGAAAAAGTCGTCGTTGATTTTTGTACACGTCTTTGATCATTCGTCTTACTCAAAAAATTTATATAAATATTATTTATTTTGTTATGATTTGGTTTATTATTAAATGTATTTTAAGTATGACTTATATTTTTACATATTTGAACTACATTTTTGAATAAAACGAATGGTCAAGTGTCAAAAAATTAACGGTGACTTCTTTTTGTGACCGGAGTTAGTAATTTTTAGGTATCTGAAATCTTCTTAGGTACCAGCCACTTTAAACTATAGTAACAAATTGCATTGCTTATCAATTCTTCTTTATATTAACTATCGAATTTATTTGTTTCCTTTTTATGCTTTATTGCTATGTAAGTTTGATAAATATACGTGCTCACAATTTTTTCTATCCCTACGTTTGAAGTCATCGTTTGTTCCAGTCAATTTAAAATTGCACGTTGATAAAACTAAAATTACATTTGTTGATAATGTGCAACTATAGTATAGTTATAATGCAATTCTATTAAAAAAACAATTGTCGCTTGTTTTATTTTTTGGTTATTGTACATTAGACAACCCTTATTCCATTATCTTAAAAACTGTACATTTGAAAAAAAAATTTGACCCTCATGAATTTAAATTTTCATTATCTTAAAAAATGTACATTGCAAAAAAAAAGAAGAAGATTGACCCTCATGAACTTAAATTTCTTGGATGTGATTCCTTTTCTTCCTCTCTTCTATTTGTGTGTCCCCTCTTCTCCCGTTGAGGTTTACCACACCAAGTGTTGCCCTTGCCTATGACTACAATAACGTTGCGCCATGACCGCCACATCACACCCTTGAGCTGTCACCCTGATCTAGATGGTTAGGACCAATGTGATGACCTAAATGATGGCACCACTATAGTTATAGGTGGGGTGTTGTGGGGCGGGATGCGCGTCGGACGTGTTGGCATGCAATAGAAAGGCATGAGTATGTGATTGGCAACAAGGCATGTTGGTCGTCGGCTTGTCGCAATAGAGACCTACAAAGTGAATGAAGGGGAGAGATGAAAAAAGACGAAGGGCCGCAGGGGAAGGACATCAAATATTTGATGTGATGAAAACGAGAGTAGATTTTCTACACGAATCTTAGAGCAAAATCTAACCATAACAAGCATGCCGCGACCATACGTACAAGCCGATGTGCGCAACCGCAAATATTCATCTTTCCTTCACCCTTTATACGCGTGCGCGGTGCGCAGCTCTGCACTTAGGGATGTAAATGGGCTGATCCTAGGATCACCTTTGGCCCTCTCTAGTTCGTTTGTTTGTACTAAAAATTTGATTTCTAATCTATTTAGTACAAATAAATGAATTAGGAAGGGTCAAAGGTGGCCCTAGGACCAACCCATTTGCATCCCTATCTGCGGTCGATCCGGCTCATCGTCCACACTCTTCCTCCCGTAATCTGTCGTCGATCCACGCATCGATCCGTCCATCCACGACGGTCTGACGGAGACTTCGATCTCTCCTCTGCTAGTAAGCGCCTACACGCGCTTCTGCTTCCTCGGCGTCGCCGCTCGCCATTGGCGGCAGGCAGCAATTTTGCCGGAGCGAGAGCTCGCGATCGAAACCATTGACCGGTGAGCTAGCTAGCCGAGCTGACGGCACGAGTGCGACGGCGGCGCTAGCTTAGCTGCATCCACCAACCACCATAGCAGCGGTGAGCAGAGCATGCATATGCATGCATGCATGCGCCACGCGCAGCTAGTCCAGATCGAGCTCGACGGCCTAACCGAGCATGCATGCACCAAGACAAAGACTCAGTCCAGCAACATGCATATGTACTGTGTTGTTTCAGGCTTATGCGACGCATTGTCCACGACGAGAAGGTGATCTACATTGGAGTACTACTGTATATGAGCGTAAAATTCAGAGGAGTTCAGAGGAGAGCGGCCCGCGCACGCACTTCCTCATGCTCGATCACCTAACCGCCCACAAAATTATTGGGGCGATGATTCGTTGGGGGCTACGCATGATTGATCTGGCATAAATGCAGACTTTTAAGACTTTCACTCTTTCTATGATTTTTATAACAATATTTAAATGAGCGCACACATCTAGTTCTGTAATTGACCTGAATTTTTTAGATTTCAAATTTTTATACTTTTTATAGCTGATGCTGACTCCTTTCAAGTTTATTAGTTGATAAGAAGTCTTTTTACTATTTTTATTTTATTTTATTTTTATTTTAAATGTAGTTGACATTAGTTTTTTCTTTCGATATAAGCCGTTATTTTTTTTATTATGATCTTTGCTTTTTCTTGTTTTTACATGGCAATTTATATCTATGGTTTAATAATAGATGGATTAGATATAACAAAAGTGTGTGAATATTTGTGTTAGGAAAATCTATAATTTTGTTGCGTTTTGTTAAAAAATCACAATTATAGTTAGTACTAAATTTGTAAAGGTGTATTTTCAAAACTGATCTGATGACTTGGGCCTTGTTCTTTTCAGCGTTACGTACCGTTGCGTAGTACTGTATCAAATTTTATTATTTTTATATAGGCTATATGTTGTGATAATTTGTAACTTTTTTTGTTACATTTAGTAGTCCTTTTAAAGATTCTAAAACTTTTTCTGATTTTTTAATAATATTTAGACCTCTTTTCGAGGGTATTAAAATTTGTACAGTAATACGCCAGCGCAAGGATATGCTAAAAAGAACAAGGCCTTGATGCCCAAAGGATAGCTAAAAGGCAGAGATCTAGGATTATTTATGGAACCAATTTAATCGATTTGGACCACGAGATTGAGGCCAGCATTAAACCTAGACCCAACCCGGCCCGGCACCGCAAAAAACGTCTTAGGAGCATTAAAAATGCTCGGAAAAAGGACTTCATAGCGGCGCCGTTTTTACATACTCTCTCTCTCTCTCAAACTAACAGCGAAATGAAGCGTTTTGTGCATTTGATCTGGACACAATGAGTCATCAGCATCTACATCACTGGCTAGTACTATATACGTCTATGATCGTTGATCGATTATATACTGCCTCTTTTTTTTTCCATTTCGGCGACGTCGCTGCACTGGTTTGCGGCTGGTCGGCAGCTGTGCGAGTGGTCTGCACGCCTGCACGGTTGGTTGGTGGTTTGTGTCGATAGCGATATTGGGTTAGTTTTGGCACGTGAGGATCGATACAGAGGCGCGCGGCAGCGTACTGCGTACGTACGTGGCTTGGCCGCTGGTTACTCATTTTGCAGCGACGTGTGAAAGAGCACAAATGGCTCTTCAGGAACTGGTCTCAAAAGTGGGCCTGGGAAGAAGGCTGGCCGGCCTGTTCATCAAGCTGGATTAAGATTTCGACTAGATAGCCTTCTGATTCAATGGGATGGGAAGGGAGTGCATGTTAGAATTGTTGGTAGTAATGGGCTTCGGCGCTAAATTGGGTGGGGAGATTGGATATCAATCACTCTAGTCTATCAATCTTTTGTTCCAGAATCTTGCTACATGGCGGTCTGGGCAATAGCCCAAAGCGTAGAAGAGGGCTAAAGGCAGGGCAATCCGTTGTCGCTTTTGCTTTTCATCCTTGGTCCGGACCCATGGTAGCTTTTATTCTCCAAGGCGATGCAGTCTGGATTTTGCACAATTTTGACACTGGCTTATAATACTTGTCCAAGGTTAGATTTGACAATATTAGGTAGTAATCAAGCAGGTTCTAAGAAATTTTGTTCATAAAAAAGATTTGAGCGATAAGATCAAAATATAAATTGTTCATAACAATATCATCATCATTTCATGTGATATAAATTCGTGTGTTTGTCAAAGTTGAAATTTGAGACGCATAAATATTGTGGGGCTGGGGATTCAATGGAAAAGTTATATCTGTCGTATTGTCGTACGCGGAAAATTACTGCAGAGTTCATAAAATTACTGCATATCTTCTTGGTTTCAACTCGTCCCAACAGCGACCATGCCCTGCTGTTTCACCACAAAAAATGTGGAAAGATCGAACCCAACGAAAAAAATCCAAAAGAAAACGAACTAACAAGAACAGCTTCCTGGAACAATTTCTCCAATCCTCCCTCTCTCCCTCATGGCCTCATTCCAACCTAGTCTCCTCGCTCCTTCCCCACTCTGCTGCTATCCGTACGCTCTTCTTGACCCAAGAACCAGGAAGATATCTCCAAGATTATCAGATGGGACCTTATCTGTGGCGAAACCATCGGTCCGGGGCGAATTCCTGGGGAAAGGGGGGGCCTTGGCTTGGAGAGTGGCGGGAAGGCGGCGCCTTGGTGTGGCCGGAGCCGGGAGAGGCCCCTTCTTTGGCGGCGGCGGCGGCGGCGGCCGGCAGGGCACGACCGGCCGGGTCGTGGGGAACCTTGCCTTTGCTGCCCTCTTGACGTACCTCGCCTTGACCGGCCAGCTCCGGTGGGTTCTTGACGCCATTGTCTCCCTCTGGGTACGAGGCTTCCTACTGCTAAAATTTGTTGCAGTGGCTAGTTTCTGAGTATTATTTTGTTTGGATGACAAACATTTGGAGTTAGTAGGGTTAGATTGTATTACTTGTTTGGTCGTTGTTAAGGCATTTCCAGAATTCTCGCCTCAAGTTGTTCCCGAGAATGGACCCTTTTTTTTTCATGTATTTCAGTATGATTTTGCAATCCTTGTTGTTCTAGCTTCTTAGCTCACCTCAATTTCAGACGGATTACATTGTCACTAACACAGACTAAAGCCATAATACTATTTGCTTGCTGCTCCATTCCGTACCGTCCAACTGACTTATTAGTGTATGTTTCTGCAACACGAGCATTTGCATTTATTTTTTAATAAATTGTGAATTTTGATTCCAAGATAACTATTTATTTATGTTTTCACAACTTGAGCTTTTGGATTATTTTTAGCTAAACACTAGAAATAGCAACCTTGAATTAGTCCACGTTCTGGTGCAAATAAATTTGAGAAGCTTATGTGTTTTAAGGATTTGGATTTTACATACCACGAAATAATTGTATTTAATCTTGTCTTTTCTCTCATTCATGATTTTACCTTAATTGGATTGATGATATGACTATAGCTTTCTACGCCTCTTATGATCATAGCTCCTCACAATACTACTACCTATTTTGGGTCTCGGTGCATTTCTCTTCTTTGCTGGACAAGAGATACTTCAGAGCAATGTAAGTTCCCCCATAAATATAGTATCCAGTTACTTTGTACTTAGAAAATTTGTTTCCAAAGTAACCATACGATGGAAGATGTTGATAGATGTTTGTTGGTTACTACACTCATCTTGAAAGGCAAAACCTTGTTGTTTGTTTGCATAATGTTTCTAATACCTTCACATTGCAATTCTTCTTCTATTGGCAGTGCCCTAACTGTGGAAAAAGCTTCCAGATACTGAAGTAAGCATATGCAGAATTATCTGAATTTTTACGATTGCATACTTATTTAGTAATTAAGTGAAATTTGACGACTGTATTATAGGTCATCTTTGAAGGACGGTCCACAATTATGTCCTTATTGCACTCAACCTTTCTCTGGTAAGGATTCTCTCCATTTTTTTGCATGCTTTTTCGTGCTCTAGAAGACCTGCTTCCTTGACTTCACAGCTTTTAGTTCTGCCATTTTAAAGGTGCTGCTACAGAAAATCATAAATTGTGAAGTTTAGTTGGTAGTTATGTAATGTTCGAGTGAGACTAATACTTTCATCTATGGCATGCATATGCCGCTGTTCTACAGAAAAGTTGTGCAACTAAATTAATTTTTATTAATGTTACAACATATTTTCACCTAATTCCTTATTGCCTTAAGTATTCCCATGCTTCTAATTTCTTTGTGTTGGAATAGCTATAATGCTGAGTGCCATGGTTCGGAGCTTGCTCATCTTTTAATACATCTTGTTTATCAAGTTCCAGCATATTTATATTGATTTATTATCGAAATCTTCTTAAGCATACCTGTCTATGTGATGAAATTTTCAAATTTAAATGAAAATCGCAATATTTGGGGATGACATGAATTAGTTTTTCTCTGCGGATTTGTGCTGCCATTAATTAGACGGGAGATATGGAGAATCATGAATTTTTTTGTTGCCTAGAATGTTTTCATAGGACATATTTATATAAATGTTTTGCTTTTCACAATCTTTAACTTGCACCTCCCTTATTCTTGTCTAAATAAAAACTTTTTGTTGAAGCTAAAGTATCCTTGTACGTGATGCAGTTAAGGGCAACAAATTTGTTAGAGAATCCGCAAGGTTTTCATCTGGAAGGGGTACTACAAATGCAGATGTCAAAGGTCCTCCAATCATCATCATGTCTCCTTGTTTACATCGCTTTACTTGCATTTTGCCCATGCGCTTAGTAATCTTTAATGCATACATTGGTAAAAGAACAATAAATGTCTAAATGAATCCTCAATGGGCATTGAAAATTGTTGCGCTATTGCCTCCTCAGGTAATCATGGAAAACACTATGCGTGTTGCTTAATTGGCAATCTAGATAACCCCCCTTCTTTGTGCATTTTGGTTTTGCTCACTCAATGTAGAGAGCGTATGAACTAAACTGAACAGTGAGAGCCCATATGCCACTTACAAGATTGTATAGGTGTAATTGGGTTGTATCTAAAAAATCAGGCATAAATGGCGCATAGTCACAACCAAGTTTGAATAGCTACTAAATGATGAAGTGTTCATGTAAATGATTTATACAGCATGCCACATGCTGTTCAAGTAGCAGTACCAATCTGCTAGCATTTTATTCTGCCTTCTGCAGGCATAGACACGGTTCCTCTGTTTATCTTGATGCTCTCGGAGTAATATATATAATATATGCCTCTAGACTTATCTGAATGTACCTCTAGACTGGCCGAGCCAAGCGACTTTTTCTTAACCACATGTCATTTAGCTCCTGCATGGGATCTAGACTTCTAGTTAAGTGATCATTTTATAGTCACAATGTGCGGTGCTGCATGCAGGAAAGGCGCCTTCTGGTTCTGGAACAATTGTAGACATTGAGGCTGAAGTGAAGGACGTGGAGTGACGTTTCTTCAGGCTTGTAGGAAGAAGCCCCTGCAGCCTCATCAGTATCAGTTTTGCTGCTCTTCAACTTCACAAAAGGCGGTGCTTTTTCCAATCACTGTAAAAACTGGTAGCACCCTCCCTTAATTCACTGTACATACTGTAGCGCGTAGGAACGCAGCCCAGATACAGATGGAAGGATATGACAGGGTAGCGTAGTATCTGCAATTTGAAAAAATGAGGTCATGTGTTAGCGTGTTCTCCTGTGGGCTGATCTTGGTTTCAGTTGCTAATAAGTGTATATAGTGACGAAGTGGAGAGCAGGGAAAGAATGACTTGTGAATGTTTGGATTGCTCGTTTTGGTTCATGGTTTGTGAATGCCATCGGCCTGAGCTGTTTGGCTGACGTTGCCGGAAGGAGTAGGATCGTGGGACCATCACGCACTGACGCATGTACCTTTGCATCTCATTGCCCGCCCGACACTTTCTTTCTTATTTTAGGTAATGGAAGTAGCTTCACAAAACATTTCGTCATACAAATCTACTCAGCATCATGCATGCACTGGCGATGTCTCAATTCATCCAAGCATCAAATCGTCCAGCCTGCGTCCTTCCTGACGGAAGAAGGATGGGAAAAAAAAACCGTCCAGTCTGACGGAAGGGTTAAAAAAAAACGCCGTTGCCGGGGATCGAACCCGGGTCACCCGCGTGACAGGCGGGAATACTCACCACTATACTACAACGACCTTGTTAGTTGTAATCGATTTACTCTTTTACAAATCCGTAGAAAGTCAAAATTCTTTCTAGCAGTGTCATTACCTTTGCTAACTTGGCCATTCATTGGTTGAATTTCTTTCCATTCACCAGTTATGTTAGTGCTATCGACAAGGTTTAAAATTGGCTATCAGGCATCAACCCGGCACGACCTCAAGTTCGCCCTCACAGTGCCGACTGCTTTCCTTTCCTCCCCGTCCCCAGGCCTCTTTCTCACGCGCCGCTGCGGCCTACGCACTAGACGCTGTAAAATGGCTACGCCTTGCAGCCTCAGGAGTCCAACCAATTGTCTAAGAATCAAGATAAATAGCCTGTTTGGTTAGCTGCATTTACAGAGATTTGCATCTACGGATACAGAATCTTACTTTTTTTCTTGTGTTTGGTTGCCTGTATCTGGTTTTGAGCCTAACTCTGTGGATGCAATATTCTCCATGCAGCCTGACTCTGAAGAAACACAGAAAATGAGCGTTTCTCTGTATACAACGCATAACGGCCTCGTGTTCTGCGCATGGGCCACAGTCAGTCACCATATCAAGCCATGCATGGACCGCTAACATGGCAGGTAAGTTTTTATTTTTATTTTTTTTTGTTTGTATCTTTTTATTAGCATATCCGATTACCGAACCGATTCCAAAAATAGATTTCTGACATTTTTTTCGAACAAAACTAGACCACACTCGCTATATAAATTTCAAAATAATTAAATTTCAAAATATTCGCCTACTAAACACTCAACCAAGCACTGTCTCTGCATCTGCACATCCCGTATCTCACCAGCCTGGCTGAGTCGGATGGACGAGGCTCGTGAGAGAAGGCAACCAAACAGCCTAAAAAGTTCTCTATCGATGCAAACCCTGTACCTAGAGGTTCGAGATGGAGGAAGATAAAAAATTAAATTAAATAAAAAATAAAGCAAAAATTGAGTCAAAAATTGAAGAACCCAGTTTTCAAATGAAGAATTGGAAACTTGATAAAGACCCTTCGAACTCATAGTCTAAAAGGATGAATTGAGAACCCACTATATAGCATCAATATAGTAAGTACAAACGCGAATAGGCGTCCTTGCTGCTGGACACGTGGCAGGTTTTTTTGCCCGCAGTGACCACGCAACCCAGAAATCTCCAGTCGTCCGATGCTCATCCCACGGTCTCAGCGAGGCGGCGGCTCCCGTGGCCTTAGTTTGGCCACGTCGCTCTCCCTCCCCCATTTGCCTGCCTACACGGGACCGCGAAGCCCACGCCTCCTCCTCACATCGCCCGCTGCCCCGCGCTCGGCTGCTTCGCCTCGCGCGCCCTCCACCTCCTGCTCCAGGCCAGTGCTCACGGCGGCGCTCACGACGGTTGTTACCGCCTTGGCCGCGCTTGCCGTCGCCGCCGCCGCCTTCGACGGCAGTGCGCCGCCGCCTCCTTCCAGGTACCCTATCCCTCCCGCCTGTCCTGTTCCAGGTGCGATGCCTGCCTCTCTCCACGCTTGCCCGCCGGCAATCCCCTCCCGATAATCACATTTGGGTCTATCCTGGCGAAAGCTACCAGATTTGTTTCCATAGCACCGTGGATGGTGTGGGGTTCGCGAACGCCGAGGTGGCCGTGCTGGCGGTGTGGTGCTCGTCGGTTTCGCTTCCCCGTCAGTCAGGACCGTACCCAACGCCTGCCGCCGCCGCTCCACAAGGATTCGTGGTGGTAAGTCAAAAATCTTTTGGGGTTCTTATGGATTTCGGTGGTTTGAGTGCGGATGGGGGCTAATTCGATGTTTGTTGCCTTGGGTATAAAGGTTCTCTGTCCAAATCGACTCCTATTGAAAGGTTTATGGTACGGATTTAGGGATTTGGTGAACTCATGGTGGCCGTGCTGGCGGTGTGGTGCTCTTTTAGCTGTAGACCATGTCGTGCTGGGCATCGTCATATGATGCGTGTACTGTCTGTACTGGACCAATATTGCAGGTCTTCGCCGCCTCCATTCAGCATGACGTAGTCGTTTAGACCAAAAGAGGGATCACATAGTATGTGTTGGCGATTGGTAAACGGCTCATCCTGAGGCGGGCCTTGGGCCGATTCCGTACAGGCCCACCGCACGAGAATCCAAGAGATCGTTCCAGGCAGTACTGGCGAAAGTGTTTTAACCCGCCAGCGACTGCCCCGGGCTTGACCAAGTCAAACCCGGCGGCACCAAATGCCTCCCGGGCTACCCTTAGCCTGGGAGAAGGTCCCTCGGGCAATCCGCTTGCCCGCAGGCAAGTGGCGACAAGTACCATGTCCCACCGCACTTTATCCGACCTTGACCGGGAACGCACAGTATCTCCCGAAGAGACTTATAGCCCGGAAAAGGACACGCGGATAGCCCGTCTTGTCGTTTGCCCTCCGTGGACCCGCTGCTCTTCAGGAGCGCAATTCCCAGACACCGACTGCTGCCGCCACCGTGGGGCCCATGGCTAGCCCTCAGCACTCCGCTCCCTCGGGCATGCCTGATATTCCGAGCAACGACGAGGCTCTGGACCTCGAGTTCGATGAGTGCGACGATCTGGACGACTTAGTCCCGTCGTACGATGGCTGGCGGGAGGAGTACCTCGCCGAAGCCAGGGCTGATGAGATGGAGGTGGATGCCTCTCTCGCCCCAGGGGTAGAGTTTCGCCC
>SPJY01009124.1:1252588-1285534 GCA_005191435.1 Raddia distichophylla
GGGAAGACAGCGCGGCCCCAGCCCTCCGTGGGCTTGGCCGCCACCTGAGCTGCTGAGAAGGGTCGTCGTTGGGCCTCACTCCAACTACATATTCGTCTGCCGGTCCGTGGACCCGCTGCTCTTCAGGAGCGCGATTCCCAGACACCGACAGTATGTATGATATAGATTGCCCGATGTCTGATGGATTGGATATGCATGATAAATGCATGATTTCACTGTGAGGGTAGTATAATGCTAAATTTTTATTGCATGTACTTCACAGTCAAGTAGATTAATTTAGAGTTAATGATATGGAATACCCAATTATTCACATTGTTCTTGCTTCATCTATTTATGGAGGCACAATTGAGTGAATCTATTTGGACAAAGGGTCACAAATAAATTTACAATTAACACAACTCGCAGGTATGGTACATGTCTTAAGAACACAACAATTTCTCACTTCCAAACAAGCTTTTTTCGTGCCTACTGCCATTTTTTTTAATATATTGTTGGTGCTATGAGGTTCTTTTGACTTATATGCTATTGGCATACATATCTATACGGAAAACCATTCTTCTATGTGGAGTGCCCATAGTCCCATGGGCCTATTTGTGTCGAGGACTTATATGGAGAATGAAAAGTTTTGTCTCCTCAATGATGTTGTATGCATGTTTTCGACAGTGATCTTCTTATGTTCCCAAGCTAGACACAATACCATGACCTGCAAAATTTGAAAGAAACATGCACTATAGGTGTGGATGAGACTTACATTGAGGAGGTATTGTTTCTTCTTCTTTGTAGTTGATTGTGAAAAGGGTGCTCTTATTCCGTATTATACTTATCTTACTTATATGATTTGTGTCGAGGACTTATATGGAGAATGAAAAGTGTTGCCTCCTGACCTCCTCTTCTTCATACCTTACGGGAAATAAACAATATGTACACAAAGGTACTTTCATTTCTTGAAAACTTTGTACTTTTTTGCATTTCAACTGTAATATGAACTCCAGCTATTCTCATTGCTTGCATAGAAAATAATCTTATTCTTGCATGTTAAGATAAAATGAATATGTGTTTTGGGTTTTCTATTCCTTTGTACGCTTTAGGCTAGATATGAGCTTGACATTATTCTGTAGGTACTACTTTTTTATACCTGCTTATACAGACACCGGTTGACATCTACAAGCACTAGGGCAAAAATTATTGCTTTGGCTCACCGAGTTTCTCTATAGGGATCGTCAGCAAAAGAAAATAAATTTACTAGCAGGTACCTTCATTTTTCATGAAGCCTATAGCTGTCATCAATGCGCAGCATATGTGATCAGTACATGGTAAAAAAAAATCTGAGGGTGCAATAGCTGTCATCAAGAGGGTTTATGTTTGCCAGTAGCGGTAGCTGCCAACCTGTGGCCTGGCCACAAGAAGAAATTCGTTCTTTGTCGAAAGCAAAACAAGCTGGTTATTAATCTAAACATTTGTAGGCGTTCATCTGACAGATTGGAGAGGCTCAAAAGATTGTTCAAATTTGGTTTCAGATATTCGGGAAGAAACACTGAGTTCGTCAACATGTTTAGTTTGTAAAAAAGCAATAAATTTTCAGCTATAGATTTAATTTGAATTTAGGCCTAGAAGAATGCTCTTGGATAGGTAAATCTGACCCCTAGCCAGCTACCATCGCTGCTATGTTATAAAGATGCACAACAAGTCATTAGAGAAAGGGAAAAATGTAATGAAAAGATATAGGGAAATAGGCATGGTTCTGAGATCTATTTGTTGATACATCTATACTATGTCTTATTATATCTCTAATTGCTTAGTTATACACCTAGGTGCATGTGCTTCGGTAGCTATATTTGATTGTTCATTGCAGAAGCTGCATCATCTGTACTAAACAGACTATAGACATTGATCAGTATGTGTGAATGCATTGAGATTCTTAATTGTGGATAGGATTTCATGCCATATTATGTAGGTGCTGCTGCTTATCATCATCATAGCTTTATGTGGTGCTATAACTTTTTAGCGGATTGCCTTTTTTTGTCTGTTCATTTGACCCAGCCTGAAACTCAATTCTTTTTTCTTAACTCCTGTAGGGTGAATGGCAAGATTTAGGCTGAAACTCAATTCTTTTTTCTTATCTCCTGTAGGGTGAATGGCAAGATTTAGGCTGCAAGGATTCTTACATAAATTTTATAGAGATGCATCAAATGGCGTATGCAATAAGGAGGTGTCTTATTGACCTCTGATCCGGCGGGCCATGGGCCCGCTTATTCAACTAGTCTACATTGATAATTGAAGCATTGAATGAGAACTATCCGTAATAACGAGCTTGCAAAATGGATTTGTTTATCATAAAGATATTGTTGGTCCTGACCCTACTACGATGTTTACCCGGATAAATTCAATAAATATGCATACGCACCACTGATGGCACAAATTGGGTACAGAAAGTAAACACCTTCATGCTGATATACAATTCTCAGCTACAAGCTACACCAGCCGTTGAAGATTTCGTGCCGTGGACGACCAAATCGTTCAAGATTTCTTGGCATGGAGGCCATCCTCAGGGGAACATATTAGCTGGGGCAGATGTATAGAGTAGCAGGTAGCGATTGTAAGAAAAGCACAGCTACACGCTACGAAAATCTTGAACCACGGAGACGAGAACAGGGTTAGGTACGTGAGGATGCCTGTTGTGCTAATTACCGCTACAAAATTTGTGATGCACTTGAGTGTGGACAGATCCCCTTCAGTTCCTTCGTTAGGGAAGCAGCCTAGCGTCGAGAAATCGGACAGAAGCTTGTCCTTCACTCTGAACCTCTCTATCAGCCAATCAGATACTTCATCTTCTGATGTGGGTATGTTCGAGACTTGAATAATTTCAGTGTGGATGTGGACTTCGGAAGGATCAATACCATAAACATTGTCCAGAAAACTTGGTAGCCGATGTTTATATGCGATTGTGATATCATAAACTGCATTAGACAGAAAGCTACACGTCATGCCAACAAAAGAGCAGATCGTGATAGCAAAATATTGCAGAATACAGTCACAATATCAAAATATAATGGTGTAAGATACACACGTCAGGTAAGTCAGCCCTTTCAATGGTCCATAATGAGGCCTACGTTTAGACTACAAAGTTAGTGCACATGTTATTTTAGCTCCATCTACTACAGTGTAGTTTCTAGTAGTGTCTTTTGACAATTAATACTAGCAGCATTTTTAGGCAAAGTGTGTGATCAATAATTTGAACTGGCCAAAAGAATTCAGGTTCAGGGTAAGGAGTTAACTTCTAGTGGAGGCACCAATCCTAACATTCAGAGCAACGCTGTCACAGTTTTCATGCAAATGCTATCCTAAGCAGATAGTTCTCTGCAAATGCCACAGCAACAAAGTACGGTACAATATGTGGGGTGGGGGTGGGCTCCTTACCAGCATCAATGGAACTCCTCAGCTCTTGCAGGCAGCAATGGAAACCCTTTGTCTTGGGAAGGAGCACATTTTTCAAAATAGGCAAACCATGCTTCGCCGCATACTCCTGACTTTTGATACATTTCTTCTCACTGAAGCATTATCACCACTTAGCATCCAGGTAAAGAAAACAAAAGGAAGTAAAGCACAGAGCAATCTTTTCCAGATGTAGAATGTTACTGTACAAGCTATGCAAGTACTAAGCATACATTGTATGCAGGAAGTTCAATAGCTGATGTCGAAAAATGCTTTCAGAAGACTGGAATGCATCAACAGATCATGCAGGTTGGCTATACAAATGTGTACCAATAAATTAAATGGGAAGAAACCTCACGTATAATCAGTGCCTTCAGGAAAAACTGCCAGCCAAAGAGGATCCTTGGGGTTCTTCAATTCTGAAAGCCTGCTTCGTATTAATGGTTCATCAATCTCCCACTTCCGCTCTACTGGAATAAACTCAATAATGTGAAATGCCCAGTTAAAAACAGGCAACTTCATCAAGCTTTTCTTGAGGATATACTTGATACACTGTAAACGGCCTTTCCTCAATGCAAGATCCCACAAATACATCCAGTCGACCTCAGTTCTGTGGTTAGCAAATAACAAGACGCGCTCTTTTGGGGGCACATTTTCACCAGAGAAAACAAACCTGGTCTTGTTAATCTTTTCAAACAAAAAAGGCCACATGGCTAACCACATTCCGAACAGAAAGCATGTCGACTTTCTGCTGTAATGCACACTGAACAACCGTACAAGAAAAGTAGTAAAAGGGGATATGTAGACCATCATCATAAATGCTGTTAACAGCATAATCACCAAACATAACACACCACGGCATCGTCTCATTGGAGTTCGTTGACGGTGTCTTGGAGCATTGTTAATGATAAAAGGCCCTAAAGGATCAACAGTTTGTACTTGCTTTCCATTTACATGATGCCCTTGGGAACCAGTAGAACCATTCATCATGTACAACTACAATGTAAAATTGTGGACCCTTGCCCTTTTATGAAATTCACATCCCTGGCACTAGTGAGACCATCTAAACACCACCTGCGAAATGGGAGCTGCACAGAGTCAATATGGATCAAACATAAGCATACTATACTAGTAGAGAGGCTTGCACAATTAACTCGAAAATACGCCTAAGCTTTGGTGCCACATGCAAATTTATACCAAGGAATACAAAGACAACAAAAGCAGTTTTATGAAAAGCCAGCCACATGCCTTATGCAAGAAATTCGGAATGAAATTAGAACTCTATAAATTCATCATAAATCGTCAATCCAAGATAGAATCGACAAAAATGTTACCTACACGGCTAGGCCTAACAGCAACTATATTAAGTGCAAACCTACATGGCTACACCTAATAGTAATTACACGACAATATCAATTTGCAGTTCGGAGTGACATCTCCACCTTTTTATCAACATTTGCCAGTGCAAACAATCATGAAAAAAATCAAGCAAGCAAGCGCAATTCAAATAAAACCTCAACTGCTCATTGCCCCCCTATGACCAGATAAATTATCCGAAAACATCCACCCTACACGAAGTGGCATCATACAGCCAGATACCCAGAGCTGGCGAGCTTCCCCCTCGCTGATGCCCATTCTCAATCAAGGGCACGCCGATAAATGCTAACAACTTCAGAAGTACGCCTCGGAACGCATCGACGGATCCCATTATACGAAACTGCATCTGCACGTAAAGCTCATCTATCCAACGCCCGAGCTGGACCACCATCACATCGCAGACAGAGCCGGGTGTGCTCAGCACTGCCCAGCCATTCCCCGATACGATCGCGCGCAGACGCGCCCAACCATCTCAACGATCTAGCAGCAGCGCTCGCACGCCGATCTGGTGGGAAATGCTACTGGCCACCGTGACACAGTACCGCCACTCACTCCACGGAAACGAGGAGACGGAAGCCATTTTTTACTTGTTACACCGCGCGCGGAGAGATTCGAGCGGATCTGAGAGGAGCCGGGGAGGATTGGAGCGAAGCGGCGGCGGCGGCGATCCGGACGGGATCGGAGTGGATGGGGGCGGAGGTGGGGTTTGGGTGGTGGAGAGGAAAGCGAGAGGAGGGAGGTGGAGTGGTGTAGCGGGGGGATTTATAGGGGAGGGCCTGGAGGGTGCACGAGATTGGGATGAGGTGGATGGGAGCGTGGCTTGTCCCCAACGCGGACGGCGACGGCGACGGCGACGGTTGCGCCGCGACTCCCGTGCGGGGGGAGACCGGAGATGGCGATCAGCGCCTGCGCCGCCCAAACGGCTATACGCACTTGCCCATTCCACCGCCACGCCATCGTTGCTCCCCAACAGCTCACCATTACTGTCGAGCTCCATGCCATCGTAGCTACACAAGCATTGGGAGATGGGTTGTGGATTATCCTATGCTCCTACTTGTCGTCGAGACTCATTTTAAGGCGTGGTTCTTTTTGGTTTACGTGTAGTAAAATTTGTTATTTTTATATAACCTATGTTGTGATAATTTGTAACGATTATTCGTGTCTTTTAGTTTTTCTTCCAAAGATCATAAAATTGCTTTTATTTTTTTAATATTTAGACTTTTTTTAAGGGTTCTCAAACCTTGGTCTTTTTAGCGTATCGTTGTGTTGACATAATACTGTGGCAAATTTGAGTGCCCTCAAAAGAAGGTTTAAAGATTATAAAAAATAATTAAAAATAGTTTTAGGATCTTTGAAAGGATTACTAAAAGTCACGAAAAAATGTTACGGATTTTTACGATATATAGGTTATATAAAAATAACAAAAATTGCTACAGTAATACACAACGGCATAATACGCTGAAAACAATAAGGCCTAAGTGTGAATGTTTGCATCGTCTTATTTTTCTCCTTGTTATATTAGATGGAAGAGTAAACATAATAGTTACATCAACGAAATTGCTCCCTTTCGGTATCGGACGCAAAAGCAAAAAATAGACCCTCACAAGCAAGACATTATCATCCATTCATTTCACCCTTACCATCTTGTTACAACCCCTTCTTTCACCTAGAACCAAAACATTATCATTCATTCATTTCACCCTTATCATCTTGTTAACTGCCCATCTCTTCTCAGCTTTTCTCCCTCTTTAAACCTCCAAATTTTTCATACCTCGTGTCCACATTCTTTCCTTTTTCTCCCTCAATCACAACTTCCTGGAATCCTGGTCCTCTTCCTCCCATCTTTCTCTAGCACACTGTCCCCACAACCTCCTCCCCTCATGAAATAAGCAGTGTGTCGCTCCTCCCCTCACTTTCTCCTCGTACTGTTGTTATAGTGAAGGCACGACAAAAACAACGCCAAAGCTCGATGTCACCACCTAATCCTTTTCCTCTTATTTTCATCAAATATAACAACGAGAAAAAATAAAGACCATGAATTTCCATCCACTAACATACAACCAATCACACTTATTATATGAGGATTTTGAAGAAAGGCCGGCACTCTACTCACCGTCTATTTTGTTCGCTCATTTTTCATCTGATGTACGACCAGAAAAATAAAGATCCTGAGTTTTAGGCTAACAACATGCAACCAATCTCACTTATTATATGACTATATGAGAATTTTGCAGAAAGGCCAGTGCTCTGCTCATGAAAACAGGGTCGCTGATGGAGTCATGGGGTCGTTCGTTCTGTCGGCAAAGTTTCTGACAAGGTGAAGCTAAGAGCCGTGGTCCGTGGGCCGTGGGCCGTGGGCCGTGGCCTGTTGTTTGCAATCACAAAAAATGGAAAAGGTGCGCCGTGGGTCGTGTTTGCAATATCAAAAAAAAAAAAGGAAAAATGCGCCGTTGCCGGGGATCGAACCCGGGTCACCCGCGTGACAGGCGGGAATACTCACCACTATACTACAACGACCAGATTTGTTACCATCCATATTTTAAAAAATATAAAGGTATCACAGGAATACACAGAGCGCGGACGCTAAACGAAGCACGCACTAGACAGAAATTTCGTTGCTAAGGGCCCATGTGTGAAGCAAGTATGATGAGCAGCTGCAAAAACTTCCGTGCTTGAACTAGCCGGACACCCGCAGGCCGCATGAGCAATTGAGCATGATCCACCATCCTGGCTGCAATGCAACTCACTAATTCGAGCACCACAAACAAGTGGTAGCTAGCTAGTACGTACTGCAGTCTGCATAGCTGCATTGATTCGTAGAATCTCATGGTGGACTCCCCGCGCAGGAGCGATGGAGGATGTGATCATGTGAATGTCCATCGGAGGTGTCGCGTTGACGGGTAGCTAGCTAGAGGTCGTCGTCCTGGTTGGGCTTGGGCGAGGTGAGGATGGCGGTGTAGAGGCGGAGCTTCTCCTCGCCGAGCGAGGAGCAGCGGGAGAGCGGGCGGCGCGGGCGGATGAAGGAGAGCGAGGCGAGCGTCTTGCGGTGCTTGTAGCGCCGCCACGCGAGCTGCACGGCCACCGCCGCCCACGTCCGCCACCCCGGCGAGTAGTAGCGCGCGCTCCGCCGCACCCTGTCGTTGGTGAAGGTGTAGCGGAAGTGCTGCGTCACGTACTTGACGTCCGCCGCCTCCAGCCCGAACGCCTCCGTGCTCTCCAGCGTCACCAGCGTCGCCGACGACGCCGGCAGCCGCTCCCGGAACGGCCGCCGCATGCACCACGACAGCAGCTCGTCCCCGCTGAAGTTCCCCGGCCCCAGCATGCAGCTGCTCGTCGCCCCGTTCCTCAGCTCCTGCCTGCACTGCAGGTGCCCCCGAACTATGAACAGCATCCTCTGGACCGGATCCCCTTCTCTCACAATCTGCATCGATCCCAGCAAGAATAGCTTTAGATAAAGGAAGTTTTCAATTTTCATGCGAGCGCAAGGTATATGGGATGTGATTGTTGCAAATTAATGTGTCGGTGGCTGATAAGAAGAGATTTATGGCATTGGTTGCTCCAAACCATGCTGGAAAATATGATGTTGCTCGCCAAGGAAGCTTGGTGCTAGCCCAGAGACGTTCCGAGTTGTATCAGCATCGTTGCAGACCAGATCAGGACGGTTCCTAACAAGTACTCCAGTATCAAAATTTTCAGTCTAAAACCTACGACGTTTCTAGGGTTACATGGCTGTCGAGCAGAAATACCCGGCGTGTGATGGAGGAGTTTGTGGGAGGGAACAACTTAAAAAGGTGGGGCCAATGCATCCCCAAGATACATGGGGTTCTAGTTACTTCCAAAGCCATTGGATCCACATCAAAACCCGTGCTGAATCAAGCCAGTTTTAACATGGTATTTTTTTTTTGAAGATACCCCTTAGAACTTTATAAAAAAATTGATCGAGTCCTTTCTCCCCTCTCCGAACCGGCCACCACCCTGGACCATGGTGGCTCATGCGCTGTTCGCACACCCGGACCACGTGGTCGGCCGAGCGATGGTTGCTGACGGCTGGGCAGCTGAGTGGTGGCCGTCTCGGGACAGAGGACGAGGAGGGAGAAAGATGGAAGAAGAAGGACCAATCGTTTTTGAGAAAACTTTAGGGATGTTTTTTCATAAAACATTTAAGGCTTAGCAGAGCAGAGCATCTGAGCA
The DNA here is from genome assembly GCA_005191435.1 of Raddia distichophylla. Taxonomy (NCBI): domain Eukaryota; kingdom Viridiplantae; phylum Streptophyta; class Magnoliopsida; order Poales; family Poaceae; genus Raddia; species Raddia distichophylla. The sequence goes on from SPJY01009124.1 coordinate 1,261,589, forward strand.
GAGCAGCCATGCACGATCTGAGCAGAGCAGCCACGCACGATGGAGCGACGACATGCAGCAAGGGCTTGAGAAGCTTACGGTTTCTCCCATGGGGAAGATGAGGGACTTGACGCGGTCGCAGATGTTCTCGAGGACGAGGTCGTCCATGTGCTGGAAGAGGGGGACCTGGCGGACGAGGCCGAGGCAGAGGTGGTACTTGATGTCGCGGCGGAGGCCCTCGGGGAGGTCGCGGACGATGCGGCACTCGTCCACGCCGCGCGTCGCCGCCCACCGCTGCCGCTCGCACTGCCGCACCCGGTGCCGGAAGCTCTGCGGCAGCTGCTTCCGCTTCATCCACCACTCCACGCCCCGCAGCCGCGTGTGCATCGCCTGCTTCCTCGACGTCGTCGCGTTCAGGAACACCTTGATGTTCCCGATCAGCATCGTCACCAGCACCAGCCCGCCGGTGATGGTCACGATGTTGAACACGATCTCCAGCCACTCCGTCGTGCTCTCCAGGTTCCCAAATGTGCTGCACAGATCATCACACACGCGTACATATATCGATTGGTGTCCAAGAATGGATTTTTTTGGGGTAATTTGATTAAATTACCTGAGTGTCATGAGGCCCCAGAAGATGGGGAGCAGCATCTTCTCCAGCCGGCTCGGGTTGGCGACGAGCATGACGGTCCACTTGTACGCGCCGTACTGGTAGCTGTCGCCGCTGCCGAGGCAGACGCTCCTGGCCTGCGCGTTCCTGGCCCAGGCGAGCCTGTCGCGGCCGATGGACGCCGCGGCGGCGCCGTAGTAGAGCGGCGCGGCGCAGGCCACCGCCGTGGGCGAGCACGCCGGCGACGACCCAGCCTGGAAGCACTGCTCCTTCAGGCACTTGGTGGCCCTCTGGACCCCGAGCAGGTACCAGCACGCGCCCACCGCCTGCACACAAGCAATCAGCAATTCAGCATGATCGATCCATGGTCAGGCGACAGCAGCTCAGCAAGCAGACCATGGATCACTCATGCAGCACACGTCAGCTCAGCTACAGTGACACACTTCGTCGTCTTCCTACTGTTCCTAGCAGCCTAGCACCGTACGCCAATGGCATCCGATGCTGCCTGGTCGCATGCATGAGTCATGGAGCAGTGCTAGCTAGGTAGGCACGTCGGAGAGGACGGCTCACATGAGCGGCGACGAAGTAGGCCATGAGGTTGAGGGCGATGCCCCACCAGATGGTGCCGAAGATGTAGCCGGACTGGTTCTGCATCCGCCGGAGGAAGACGACCAGGTGGTAGATCTTGGGCAGGTACTCGAACAGGAACGCCACCAGCAGCACCGTCATCACCGCCGTCGTCGAGCCAGCCCGTATCATCGCCGGTGCAGCCACCCAAACCACCACCTGCATGCATTGCAGCACACAGTTGACACCAAATTAGCACGCATTGGAGCATTGCAGACGGATTTATTTAACAATCATTCAGTTTATTGGACAAAAGCTTATGCCATGGATTTTACATGGATAATTTTATAATTGTAAGGAGTCTTTTTTATTCCAAATTTAAATTTCTTTATTATAGTTAGCATTTTTGTAGTTGATATGGACTTTTATTTCTATCTTTTATTTGTTTTTTTTTTTGCAACTAATATATACTCTTTCTTTTAATCCAAGTCTTAGAATTCAGGCCCACACGGTGCAGATCTTTTTTCTCTCTATTATCTTTCTCTGTTCTAAAACTTTTAACTTCTGACATAGTCATGTTTTTCTGAAATTGAAAGAAGTAATGTTGTAGAAGTACTTATGGAAACAAAACTACGCAATGATTTTCATGCATCCAGACAATTAAAAAAATACTAAGACTTATTTACGGCAGTAGTCAAGGGGTTTGCCTGTTTGGCATTCCGACGGTTCACATTTGAAATTTGCCGCTCTTTGTATCAATGGCGTGTAGAACCATCCTCCGTTGCACATCTTTGAGAGTTAACACTGAACAAATTAACAATTAGCATCTGTTCACGTCTAATCTTGCCGAATAATGGAGACTGATGGGTGTGTGTGATCAGCGAAAGGGACTAAAATTCCGTGCAAATAGAGCCGTGATCATTCAAGAATAAAATCCCAATCTCTGGCACGATCGGATACGTGGCCCCCTCCGCAATTATACGTGCGCGTATACATAATGCATGGATCATGATCAACTGATGAACACAGCGACTGTTACGCATCAACAGCGCCTCTGGAGAAATCTGAATCATTAAACTAACCAGGCACGCAGGGCACATGCATGCATGCACAGAGAAAAATACCCCTGGATAATTAATGTGCGTCAACAGAGCAGAAAGCCAATCGATATCGGGCATTCGAGCAGCTAGCACGACGCTGTGCACAGGGCTGGATCAGCTCGATCGAGAGATGGCAGCGTGCGATTGAAAATGCCACTCTCGAGAAGTGGTTTTTGTTCACTCTCGAGAAGTGGTTTTATCAAAATGTTACTGGGAGCGGCTCCAGCCCAATCGTCTGGACCACGCGCGTCTCGCTTGGGCCTAGCCGTCGGCGAGCGCACGGCGCGACCCAGGCGACTGGGTTTGAGGCTTTGAGCAAAACCGAATGTTACTCTGTTCCATTGTTATAGACACACATGGTAATATTTGTCATTGAGATATGAATAACATTTTATCGAAGCTACTCGTGGAGAACGGCATTTCGACAAATCTTTTCAATTGGAACACAGCACACTGTGGCGGAGCAGCAGGATGGAACGAGCTGGATTACTTGGGAGAATGCCATGCATGCATGCATGCATGCAAGGTGTATGTGATCTGTGGCAGTGATCTGAGGCTTTGACAGTACGCACGAGCGATTAAAACAGTGGGCACTGGGCAGCGTCGTGCCCTGCTTTCTAGTACGGCCGGCCGCTGCATGGCAGGACACTGGGCTCTGCAGTTTGGAAAGCTCCAAACTGTGGCCCGTGCAGGTACGTGCCAAACCATTTGGGTGTGCCGAGCCAACCTGGCACGGTACCATGGAGCCATGGACAAATAATTGGCTCATCAGTCTCCACCTTAGTACAGATAAAATTTGTGTTGTGTGCTAGCTAGAGAAATATAGTTGCGTTAATGTTTTTTTGTTCAAGCACGTAGAGAATGTTATGCATGTGTGTGATTTAGTTACTCTTCGTTTGGAGATCAGAAGTGTCACATGAAACAACGGCAGGTGTTGGTGTTCGGTTTAAATAACCAATTTTATCCTATGATAGATTGATTCATTAAGAAATTTATATGGGCATCCTACAAATTTTGATGGAAGGAATGGCCTTGTCCCTCATTTTGTACTAACATTGCAGTTTTGAAAGATGTTGGGCGAGAGAAATTTCAGAACATGACACTCAATTTACATGCCTCAAAACATGTGTTTTTAACATGAAGACCGTCTGAGTCAATGGTAATGATGCAAGAGTGTCATACATTAAAGATACAATTTTTAAAAGAGTTAGTGTGTCAATGATCGGAATCTCCTAGTGGCTGGTGAGGTGTCGATGGATCAATTGACTTAAGGCAAGTGTGGCAAGCCACATTTTTATGGCTAAAAAAATCAGCGCCACACCTTAGGCAAAGTATGGCAAAAAAAAAACCAGTTTATGACTTCGTGGGTCCAATGGCTAAGAAACTGTGGAGAGCCACAGTTGCGGCGCAAACTAAACACGTACCAAACATAAAAATTGTGGCGCGTCTAAACTTAGTTGTGGCGGATTTGGCAGCAAACCAAACAGGCCATTAGTTTTCTCAACCAAACAAGTACGACTCTCTTCGTTTCAAAATATAAGACATACATGTATTAAAAAAAATCAACATTTATAACTTTTGACTAATAATTAAGCTAAAAATATAGCACTACTCATATGTTTAGTGTTATGTGTGTGATATGTGTAGTACTACTCATATTAATCTTGTGGTTGTTGATTATCTTAGAAAGAAAATAATGGTCAAATTAAGTTCTAAGTTGGTGGCTGTGCAAAAAAAAAATTATATGCTTATATTTCGGGGGATCATTTAAAATAAAACAGGCAACTAGTTAATTTTAAGTAGCAGGTGCAACATGCATCATATATTTATATTGATCAGCAAGTCAATAACCAACATGAGCACCCACGGCCGCAATAAAACAACTATTTGAGCAGTAAAAGACACAGAGCACACGCAACATTTGTCTCAACGAAGTCGATTTAATCACCAAAAAAATCAAAAAGAGAAGGGCCTAAAATTAAGATTCTCGTATCAAGACTAAAGTCCTGGGCATAGTTCTTTTCACCAAACGAGCAAAACTCCCCTAGTCCCGAGTCCCGACAAGAACACAATGCAATGCAATATGTAGGAAAGCATGAGATCGACCAATGCCATGGCAACACAAGCAAAACGTACGAGGTACGATCACCATTTCAGATTAGACCAAAATGTCAAGGAAAAAAAATGTAAATTAAATAACCGGAGTGCATAGATTAACTTGTGCACCTGCATCACGGGAAGGATGACGAAGAAGTCCAGCACCATCCCTTTCCTGGACCTCACGTACGCCGGGGGCTTGCGCGTGGCGTCGGCGTCGGCGTCGGCGCCCGCCTCCGCTGCCGCCTTCTCCTCATCGGCGCCGGAGCCGGCGGTGGCGCCGCCCGCGATGCGTAGCTGAGTGACGACGTTCCAGGCGTGCATGGCGTCCACCATGCAGCGCAGCGCGGTGACCGTGGCGGCGAGCCAGCCGTCGAGGAAGACGCACATGAGCGGGCCGCTCAGCGACACGGCGTAGAGGAAGAGCGGGTCAACCATGAGCCCCGCCGCGCAGGCAAGGAGGTAGGCGCGGCTCCACTCCCGGACCCACCTCGCTCGCGGGTCCAGCGCCCACGTGGTGCCCCCCAGCCACCGCCATCGCCGCCGGCGCCGCTGCCGGCGTTTGGCACCGCCGCCGCCGCCGGCCTCGCCATGCGGCGGCGTCGCTGCCTGGCCCCTCCGGGCGCCGCCGGAAGGGGACGCGGAGGAGGAAGGCGACGAGCGCGTGGACAGCTCACTCGACATGGCTGCGCAGCTGCTTCGACGGCGAGGCCGTGGGTCGCGCTCGCGCAGGAGAGGACATGAACCTGTGGAAACGAAGGGCTCTCGTAGTCGTACACTGGAGTGTGTGGATATCTTGTACCTAGCTTGCGTCTTAATTCAGTATCCGTACCGTACACACACGAAAGCGTTGTGTTTGGAAGCAAATCTTGGAGGATTAGTGAAAGGCAGCTGATGATTAGCGAAGGCTAGTACAACGCATTAAGCTTTATATATCTCTCCCGAGTCCTTAGGGCTTAGGGTAGCTTTTCAGAGCTCGAAAAGGCTGTGTTCTTAAGTAGTGGCCATCTCACGGGGATATTATTAACCAAATTAAGAGCTATATATCTGCGCTCTGCATGATTGTGAGTGACGACTGGCGACAGCGTGCATGCAGAGTGTACATGGCACTATGGCAGCAGGGATTGGGCCCCTCGGCCGTCACACTCCACGTGTTTTTCTTTCCTCCATGAATTCAGGCTCGACGGACTGATCACTGACTGAATGCCTGGAACGAGATCATTATTGATAAGAATTTGTGTCGAATACGTTATGAATTATGTTATATACTTTGAGTTGTAATAGGTAGACGAGGTCTTGTCAGGATCGAACTCGTATCATGGTCTCTTATAAATAGAGAGGCGCCTCTAGTGTAACCGGTCATGATGGCCTAAATATAGTGCAGAACACGCAAGGGTAACAGCCCGCTTGTGGCCGTGACGTGGACGGAGCAGTGTGCTTGTACCGATTGAGGAGGAACACCCATAGTCAGAACCCCACAAACATAGTCAATCGTGCCAAACTGTGTTACCAAATATCATGTCTCAGATGTCATCTTGATCTTGTGTGGCGATTTAAAATCTAATAAGCGGTATCAGAGCGAGGTTGGTCATGCGGAATATCTGTGGAGGCGTGTTAAGAGTTAGTGTTGAATACGTGTATGAGTTGGTTATATGGGCTCTATGTTGTAATAGGCATGTTAGGTTAGAGTAGAAGTCGAACTCTTGCCAGGGAGGCGACCTTGGTGTAACAAAACATGACGACCTAGCTGTAGCGTATGGCGTGCAGGGGCCAGCAGCCGGCATGTGGCCACGACCCGGGTGGTCCGGTTTGGTTATGCTGATTGGGGAGGAGCACCCATAGTTAGAGCCCCGCAGAAGTAGGCAGCGATGCCGAACTGCGTTACCAAATATCGTGTCTCTGGTGTCGTCTTGATCTTGCATTGGCGTCGTTCTTCTAACAAGGTGCGAGGTTCACGTCTCTACACAACATCGAAAAAAGCTCTAAGGTGCAAGGTGGAGCATGGAGGTGATCGATGAAATTGATGGCGTCGGACACTACGAGCAGAATGTCTGAACCTTTCGATGGGCCGCAGCTGGTAAGGATCAGCCAGACATGTAAATCAAACCGATCGATGAGATAACCGGGGAGTCTTCGTATCTACCCAAGGAGATTTCATATGGGTGGCGTCAACTTTCGACAGAGGTTTGTATGGAGTTTCTCTCCTCACCTTATTGGATACTTTGTTGCAGTTGGTGATGCTCGACTTCGAGCTTGTCCCTTCGTCGAAGGTGGTTGCGTGTGTGACCCCTTCAAACCTTGATTGAGTTGCCATGTCCATGGGCATATGTCATTTTCCTTTTACTTAGAATGTACCTTTCGTTGCGGTTCAGTGCTTCCAACCAATCGTGGGCGCGTGGCAAGAGGGTGTCTACGACGCTTCTGTGCTAAGGCTTGGATGTAGTTTGCTTTTGAGCTTTTAGGGGTCTTTGCTATTTCATCTTCCATCGTAAGGGGACGATATGCGATATGGTTGATTTTTTCTTTTTTCTAAAAAAAATAGAACCATCTATTGATGAAAGGTTTACAACCACGAGAAAAAAACTATTACAATGCAACATCACCTGTTAAGACAACATCTTTTTGAAGTGATATTAAGATCGGGTTGCATTACTCCCGTCCGAACAAAATATTTATATCACATTTGGATTTTTTTTTTCTTCACATTTTGACATGCATCTACTGATACTAATGACCGTTCAGCTTCTTTCATTTCGGGGGCAGGGTCTAGGTTGCTTTTTATCAGTTTTAGGAGTAGAAAATCGGGTTTAGGTGGCACTGATAGAATCGTTAACCTGCAAGGTTGACACCTAATTCACATTTTTTTTTAAAAAAAATCTCACACGAAAGTGATGTACGCTTGAATGGTTTTACCAGAAATTTCCGAAAGGACATGGACACTACTAGAAAGACTATTGAATCCACGTACACCTATAAACTGGTACTTTTTTTTTAAATATTTTTGACTTTTGGACATGACTTTGACCATCCGTCTTATTCAAAGTTTTAGTGCAAACATACAAAAAAATAAGTCATATTTAAAGTAGCTTTATTGATAAAACAAATCATGACAAAATAAATTCGAACCATTGAACCAACTAGAGATGGATACGACCATTACAAACGCTTATTAAAAAGCTTAGAAACCAAAACAAAATTACAAACAATTGTCACCTTTATACGAGCAACAAGAATAAAAACAATAAAGAAACAAGCTCATGCGTCATAACGATCAGACGACCTAGACATCTTAACGTCTGTAATTCTGAGCATCCTCACATAAAATATGAACATCGACTTTCATGACATTTTTCCGCGATTTGATAAGAGCAACCAAATCCAAAATCTTCTCACATCAACCATAATTAATTTAGTATGAAACTAGACTAGTATTTATGAGGAATGTTGACCAGTTGAAACCAAGTGCAATAACTCAAACTTTATCGGAAAGTTGCCCTTTAAATCAATGAACCAAGATGCAATCCAATAGGAAGAACCATGTCCCTCAACGGCGCCTATAACAAGGTAACGACTCTCAAGAGTGTCGCCATCGCTGAATCTTGCTAGAAAAGTCAGAAATAAGATTTCTCTTGGGAGTGTTGCTTCAACCTTTTGTCACTCGTTGTTGTTGCAGGGCTCGCCACCGCAGGTTGGGAGTGTTACTTCAACATCTTCAATTTGGTTGCCTCTGTTCACAACAAACTGCACTCGCATCAGATCTACAACCTTGGCAAAGACAATGACGGGCCCACAAAGGTTGTCCACCAGAACTTCATGGCTCGTAGTGCAAAGATCCGGCATGCCCCTTTGAACGAGACACACTCAGAGGAAGAAAAAAAAAACATAGACTCCCAAATTGAGGAGGTTCTCACCGACGGCTGACCAACCATCCCCCTTGTCTTTTGTGCCGGGAAGGACACCAGTAGTGAGAAATTGCTAGATTTGTATCAGATCTAGATCTGAATATGAGATGTTGTGTTTGGGAATTAGAGGAGGACGGAGAGGAGAGAGAAAATAAGTGGTGAGGGAGCACATGCCCCTTCTGTCTCCTCGCTGGTGAGCTCACCATAGAGGAATAGGGAGAGGGCCAAGGGAGAGGTGGGTGAGGTTGTTGGGAGAGATTTTTAAAAGTAGCTTTTATTTAATTTCTTTTTCTCGAGTGGAGTCAAACAACTTTTTTATATTTGAAAACAGCTCTAAGAATCGTGTAGCACATTCTCACCGCATCAACACTCCCTCACTACACCAAACATATTATATTTATTTATATATCTACGTTGGTTCGGTTAGAACCAACACAAATAAGGCTAAGTGCCGCTAGTTCTTCAATCTGAAGCTAATTAACAACCGTCATAAGTATAACTTATATATGTCGGTTCTAATCATCAACTAGCATAGATGTAATTTATGCTAGTCTGCGTTATGATTTGGAACATATGATTTATATATCAATGTTGGTTGATAATTAGCATTGACAGATATAAGCTTTTGTGTTGTGTGAATAGAAGAAACAATACACCTGGCATTATTCCATAGTCATATGTGATGGTTGCCAATTAGAATCAACACACACAATCTTTCATCTCCTGAGGCATTTTCTAAAACAAAAATCCTTGTAAACACATTGTGTATATCATCGTCAGATTAGATCTTTCTCCCTCATTCACAAACCTTCTCTAACTCCCTCACAATCCCCACATATCCAACTTCCTCTCTAATCCCCCATTCTCCAACTTTCACTCTGATTTGATGAGTGCCATGGTCTAGTTCACCTGCATCCTATTGTCGTGGCAACCATCTCTGACGACGCCTTCTCCACCCACCTAGGTATTGCTTGTCTCGTCGGTCGCTATGGTCATCTTCTCCTGTATCGATGCCTCCACTCTCCTTTCCATCATCATCCTCATCCCCATTTTCAAAGCCAGTCAATGGTCAGGAGTCCAATAAAGAGGAGTTGGTTGGGAAGGAGCTTGGCAATGGTGAGGAGCCTCGTGAGATCGATGGCGGTGAAGCGGTGGAATCGGTGACAAAGTGGCGATGCCAACAGGTCCATCACCGCCTCCATCCTGTGATGTTTTGTTGTGTGACTTTGCCACCGCTTGCAAGGAGCCTACTGCCAATGAGTCGGAGGATCTAGAGGAGAAGAATGATGACGAGGAGATCGTCGTTGGGCCGAAAGTGGAGAAGTCGCCAGTGCTGGAGGAGGGCGGATGAATGCGAGGGTTCGAAACGACAATACACCTCTTTTGGTCTCCTGTATTGTCCTAAGTCAGCCTTTTTTTTATCGTGATGACTCCTCCGGCGACATTGAGGATGTGACGTAGTACGACAAACGACGGGCTATGCATGTCGATAGATAGACATATAAACAGTACCTCTAATATCTAGCCTAACTAGGACATCATTAACGCTCTGTTTCAAAATATAATATTTATTTTATTTAAAAAAGACACATAATGGAGAATAAAAAAAAATGGAGAAGCGAACGAGGAAGAAAATAAAATAAAAAAAATGGTCGAAGATGGTCTTAGAGCATCCCCAGCACACCCCCGAAATTACTGTAGCTACAGTACCGCGGGTGAAAATTCAAACGAAAGCAGAGAGGAGCTCCTTGATACAGCACAGCTAATTCAAACAAATTTGAAATGCAGGCCCTTGATAGGGGGCCTGCTGCTCATGCTCTTACCAGTTACCAAGTTATTGCGAAAATTTATTTTTTTTTATATTTATTTTTATTCGTTTATACAAAATTATATGGCGGATTGAAATTTAGACAAAAATAGACCCCGGTCGCACTTTCGGGGCGCAACAGCTCGCTGAGAGCAGGATGCAGCCACCTATCGATCATCCAATTCGCGACAGCACCGTAGGTACAGTAACTTTCCAGATTTTGAATTTCTTATATCTATTAACGTTTCATACCATATCCAATTTACACGAAACAAATTTTAAAATTCATGTTAAATCCTAAAGAACCCATTTTTCACACTTTCAATTTTTTTAAATTTTTTTGAATTTTGAATTTTGAATTTACACTTGAATTTGTAGTTTAAATTTTGAATTATTGAATTTTGAATTTAGAAAATTCAATGTTTGAAAAATGGGTTCTTTAGGATTTCACATGAATTTTAAAATTTGTTTCGTGTAAATTGGATATGGTATGAAATATTAAACTTCGAATTTTTGAATTTTGAATTTTGAATTTACACGAAAATTGGAAGTTTAACATTTCATACCATATCCAATTTACATGAAACAAATTTTAAAATTTATGTGAAATCCTAAAGAACCCATTTTTCAAACTTTGAATTTTCGAAATTCAAAATTCAATAATGCAAAATTTAAAATACAAATTCAAGTGTAAATTCAAAATTCAAAATTCAAAAAAAATTTAAAAAATTGAAAGTGTGAAAAATGTGTCCTTTAGGATTTAACATGAATTTTAAAATTTGTTTCATGTAAATTGGATATGGTATGAAACGTTAATAGATATAAGAAATTCAAAATCTAAAAAGTTACTGTAGCTACAGTGCTGCCGCGAATTAGACGATAGATTGGTGGCTGCATCCTGCTCTCAGCGACCTGTCGCGCCCCGAAAGTGCGACCGGGACCCGATCGCTAATTCAAAGTGCGACCAAGACCTATTTTTTTTTCTAAATTTTAATCCGTCATATAATTTTGTATAAACGAATGAAAATAAATATAAAAAAAATAAATTTTCAAGTGCCATACGGCATCGGAGATTCGCAGGCCTGCAGCCTGCAGCAGAGAGAGTCAGAAACGCGCGCATGCCGGAACAAGCGGATCGATCGGCAGGCGCATCGATCGATCGCGATCCATATGGGATCCAAGGCACGAGCGATTCGTATACATGCATGCTTGTTCGTTCTGGCGGCGCGCGTACAGCGACGTGTCAGGCATGATTGGTTCAATTTTCAGCCTGTTCCTGGAGTGAGTACGTGGTGCATGCATGGCCGATGGCCGTACGTCCTGTCACAGTGTCACGACTGTCACCCGGTCAGGTCGTGGTAGCGTAGGGCATGCGTGTTCTTCCGGTCGAGTGTGTCCTCCAAGAACTAGCGACAGCCGACAGATCACGATGGTCCGTGGTAGAAATGGCCGTAGGCTTACCGTGTACCGTCTCATGCATGTGCGTGGCCTCCTCGATAGCCAACGGCCTGATCGAAGCCTGGAGGAATCGAAGGTGTCCATCCCAGATGTGTGCATGCCATGCATGCTACGTGCATGGACAGATGGACGACTAATGGACATGGCGCCCTGTTGGCGCAGCCGCGCATGCAGAGACAATCGGGCTCTGATCGTTCATTGATCCTGAATTGATTCGCACCATTCATATATCAGTTGCTGGTGGACAAGTCATGAAGTAAATGCCATATCAAACGGTGTGCTAATTCTTTCCCCTAAATCATGCATGTATGAATCAGCTCTCACTTATAGATTGATGGTGCATCTAGTAAAAACATATATTTTTACCGACTGAGGTACGCAATATCGACTAGGTATGCTAAATGGGGTTACTGCTGACTAACATTTAGACATTGATATTGTGTCCTGGTGTAGTGTATTCTCTCTTAATGCTCCATCGCCTGCTCTGCCTTTACACCACACCATGTCATCATGTGTCGGTCCAGCCACGCCTCCAGGAAACACCCCATCAACGCTCGTCATAGTGTCGTGTCAGCCATTAGCGAAACCCAAATTTGCACGATATGGAGATGGTGAAGGAAGAAACAGTGGCATGCCACTATAATGGAGGACAACACAGCAGCAGGAGAAAGAGTAAAAAGGGTAGGAGATCGAGTGACTGCAAAAGAAAACCAATTAATGTGGATGATGACGCGACCGGGTGGGCGCGCAGACCCTTGACGACTATGCTGGTGGAAAGCTCACTTGGGTAGCACGTTCGTATTCACAATGACGGCAACCCATCTAGCTTCTCATAGACAACGAGCAACCAATGGTTGATGTAAAGAATAAGGAAGAAATGAGAAGAGTGGTGCGGGCTACGAAAAGAGAGGGTTCCGGCATATAGCAGCAGATGGCGCCAAAGGGTAGCATGGTGGACATATTTATGAGCAATAGAGGTAGTGTAGATTGATGAAAGGAGAAAGAGAGAGAGATGCAAGCTAAGAGGAGAGGATGGAGTGGTTGATATAGTCCATTGGTTCGAATTTGAGAGAGGGAGAAAAAAAAAAGGGTATTTCACGGCAAGATGGACCATAGATATCATGTCAGTGCTTACCTGGCACATTCGTAGCCATGCCATGGAATGGTAACCCTAACGGATTTAGCGCAACAGTATAAAAAATGTCCATTCAAGAAAAAAAAAAATTAAGTTCGATGGACCACGTGAGATTTACTGTGAACTTTGAGTGCCACATTATAATTTTCTCCAAATGGAAAGCATCATTTACGTACATTGCATGAATAATTATTCATTCCACAAAGAAACGATGGTTGCGGATCGGGATATCATCCATCACTCGTCGCAAACCGTTTGACCCTAGAGAAGACATGAAACGGCGAGTGTCAGTGCGCCGAGATCAAAGTCATTTCAGCGTTTACATGCATGTCAGTATTGCCGACTGCTTAAACTTGCTTTAGAGGCCGCAGAGCCAGAAATTCGAGGCCAACGCAAACAAATTTATCCACAAAATTCGGCCCACAGATGACAGGCCGCCTCGAGAAAGTGCCTGCGATGCGCTCCGGTCCACTGGTCTGGCCTCCTCGCGTTTTGCATGGTGAGTAGAGTGTAAGGTAGGGTGGCTGTGCACCATTGTTTTAGAAAAGAGATTAACATGTTAACTAAACATCTAAGCAGAAAAATTACATTATAACGCAAATGTGTTTATATAGGTGTTTATTTGCACTAAGCATTATAAATATATGAGGCTACTGTAGTTGGGAGTGACGGTGGCACGGCGTTGCCACTGGGAGGATGCGGAGAGGTGTCGCACGCTGGTTATAGGGAGGCACCACCATTAGCGGCGGGGAGGCATCACAAGGAGGAGGAGGTAAGGAGGATGCGTAAAGAGCGGCCTGTGGGGGGGGATAAGGGACATGACAAGCTAGTGGCGACTATGAGTGATCAACCGGATGCGTTGGAATAAAATCCCACGTAGGGAGAGACTGGGTCGGTGTATATGTCCACCCTAGACTCAAACTGTTTGCAACCGGGACATGACTCGATCTTGGCTCTACTTTTGGGTCTAGTCGGAACATGATAGGTTGGATTGGATCTATTCCCCTGATAGATGGATAATCCCCCGATAACAAGGTTGTGGGCGGACGCACTAGGTCTGACACGAGCTAAAGCGACACCTATCGTCCAATGGTTAGGCAAGGTCGGGCTCAGCAACGCCATGATATATTCCTATCATTCAACTGTTGTGCGATTGTACTTCTAGCGAACAACAAACATATATTTTCTTTATATAAAACACACAATGACGTCTATTTTTACAATGACGAATAAAAATATACACAAAATATAGGCCTTGTTCTTTTCAACGCATCGTTGCGTTGGCGTATTACTGTAGCAAATTCGAAAGCCCTCGAAAAAAGTCTAAAGATTAAAAAAATAATTGAAAATGGTTTTAGGATCTTTGTAAGGACCAAAAGATACGAAAAAATCGGTATAAATTATCACAACATATAGGCTATATAAAAGTAGCAAAATTTGGTACAGTAATACGTAACGGTACGTAACGCTGAAAAAACAAGGCCATAGTGCTCATGCACTCGTCAATAGTCACCCGCACTCGTTCTCGCTGGAAGGACGTGGATCCTTTGTCGTACGGCGAAGGAAAATTACCGCCGCTGACATGTGTGTCCCACCCGCTATGGGACCACATGTCAGCGAGTGTATTCCTCCGCCCTATACTACGGCAGAGGACATGATTCCTCGCTGGAGGTGGACTGGTGGAGCTAGCTGCAATTGATCGTGGCTGTGGCGAACTGGCCAGTGGCGATGCGGACCCTCCATTTGGGAAAGATTTTCTGCGCGTTACTCCCTCCCTTCATGCCCCCTCACCGTCTCTCTCAAGCCTCAACGGCTCAATCCCCAGGTCGGCCAATTTAACTCCTCGGCAACAGCAGCAGCAGGGCCATGATTCGAGCAGCGGCTTCTCCCTCTTTCGGCAGCCATAGCAGCTGCAAGCACGTACACATCAGGAAACCATATACATCCAGATCAGCGGCTCAGCTCCGGCTGACACGCTGGCTGCATCCACATTTCGGTCCGGTACTAACTAAGCCTTTCGGCGACCTCCTCTGACCGATCGACGTGCGTAGGCATACATGTCGAATACTCGAACGCGATGAACCCTAGTCAATGCTCATCGATCGCTCCTCCTTCAATACAGGCCTATAGAAAACACAGTCGATTAATTTTGTCACTCCCAGCCGTTGGATAAGAGATCAATAGATCGCGCTGGATCAAAACAGGCATGATGTATAAGTCCATACTCTACACACACAACCAACTACAAAAACAAAATCGCTTTTGTCCAACAATTTTTTTGATTTGAAAACTCCGCGGAGGCAAAAGCAAACCATGCATGCTTCTTCCACCTCTCTGCCTCTCTGCCGCCGTGGCGCCATGCGCCCATGCCTCTCCACACGGGCGGAGCTGCCGCGCCGCCGCAGCGAGACAGATCGACGGAGGCAGCAAGCCCCCCGGCCGCGCACGCTCGATGCAACGGCCGCGGCAAGGACGCGGATCCCAGCGCGGATCCCACAGCGCCGTACGCCTCCATATCCACGCTGATCATACGTACGTGTCCGCGATACTGTGCTGAATGGATGCTGATGATCGGTGCATGCGTCGGCCGGCCGGCAATGGCATCGCTGCCTCTCTCTCTCCCTCTTCCGGCCACCTGCGCCCGGCTGGCCGCCACCGAAAGCCTGACCTGCCCCCCCTTCCTGGCTCACCAGATTTTCGGCCCTGATTAAGCCCTCTGCGGTTTGGCCTGATTTTGGTGCGTTGAAATCAACATTTATTATTTTGGTTATAGATTGTTCGGCGTAATATTTAATAATAATTTTTTTTTGAAGCTTCGTAGTTTTTTATTCAAAAGTTTTAAAAAAATTTAATAACTGTTCAGTCTTTCCATATTTTATTTTAAAGTATCTTCACTTTTGCCTCGGATAAACCGATCCAAAACCATGAATCAAAGAAGACCTAATTAATCCAGCTGCAACGATCACTCTCACCACTGACTGCCCTGACCATGGAGTATGCAATATGCATCCATCTATAGTTGGCCAAATGGGCCGTGCCAAACGGGCTGGCACTAGGCACGGCACGGCCCGTAGTGCCCAGGCACTGCACGACACGATGCCCAGCGTGCCCGTGCCGGCAAGGCACGATGCCCCGTGCCGTGCCTGGGCCGCCACCTCGGCCCAGTGGGCCGGCACGAGCACGGCACGGTTAAGGTGCCGGCACGATGTGGCCCGCTTCCCCCACAGGCCGCAACCCACCCCCACCTCCCCACCCTCCGCTGCGCAGGCCCAGGCCCAGGTGTCCATTGGGGGAGTATAAAACCCCGCCGGCGCCGTGCCCCTCCACCGGTCCCCCACTCCCCCCTCTCCTAACCCTAGCCGCGCCCCCTTTCCCCTTCCCCTCGCTGACTCGCTCTTGCAGTCGCCGCTCTCGCTCTCGTCTCTCTCCCCCTCCTGCTACACGCCGCCACGACTCTCCGCCATGGCGTGACGGTGCCACGCCGCCTCACCGCCACTGGCGCACCGCCTCGCCGGTACCAGATCTCCGGCCCTGATTAAGCCCTCTGCGGTATGGCCTGATTTTGGTGCGTTGAAATCAAAATTTATTATTTTGGTTATAGATTGTTCGGCGTAATATTTAATAATTATTTTTTTGAAGCTTCGTAGTTTTTTATTCAAAAGTTTTTATTTTTTTTTAATAACTGTTCAGTCTTTCCATATTTTATTTTAAAATATCTCAACTTTTGCCTCAGATAAACCGATATCCAAAACAATGAATCAAAGAGGACCTAATCCAGCTGCAACGATCACTCTCACCGCTGACTGCCCTGACCATGGAGTATGCAATATGCATCCATCCATGGCTGGCCGAACGCGGGGGCAGTCCGACGGGCGCCTCCCGTCCGACACCCAGCACTGGCTGTTGGATCTCCATCCAACGGCCAGCGTTAGATCTTGAGAAAAATTTTGTTATTTTTGTTTCGCCATGTAAAAAAATTCAAAAAAATCATAAATATTCTCTAATGCATGTCTATTTCCACCCAAATTTTTTGTATTGCTATCCAACATTTATACATCTAGATTTTTTTTAAAAAAACGTTTATATGAATGAATATTGATTATATAGATTCCAATAAAATATATGTGAGACCTGACACTAATTAGAGAATATTTATAATTGAATATTTATAATTTTTAATGATTTTTTTTTATTTTTTTACATCGTGAAACAAAAATAACAAGTTTTTGCTCAAGATTTAAGATCCAACGGCTAGAACTGGCCATCGGACGGTGGCGCGTCCGACGCCCGTCGGACCGCCCCCGCGTTCTGGCTGGCCATGCTTGCTCACTACTCCGGACGGCGAGCTTCCTCAGCTCCCTAGCGCCTAGGGTTCCAGATTCCACCGAGACTCTTGAGGTGCGTGTGGTCCTCCAGGGAGATCGCAACCTGCAGCAGCGGCTGGTCGCGGCAGGAGGGGAGCCTGGCAAATCTATGGCAGTGGATCAGGCTGGTGCTGGCTGCATGCGAGGCAGTCGCAGTCGCAGTGGCAGTGGCAGTTGCAGTTGCCGCCAATGGCGATCAACGCTTTTGGGGTCGCTTGCCGTCGTCGGCTTTTGGTAGCTGGGACATATGCAGGCTCAGGAGTGGCCCGGAGAGGAAGCTGGGCGCTGCAAAAGCAGCTCCCTCCAAGCTGATCGCGAGCATCAACAGGAGTGGCCCGGAGAGGAAGCTGGGCGCTGCAAAAGCAGCTCCCTCCAAGCTGATCGCGAGCATCAACGCCTAGCTATAGGCTCTCTGCCCCTGCACAAAGGACACCGGCTGTTAATGTTCTTCTTGATCTTGTAACTGCAGGTCTTGATGGTGTTCCTGCCACCCATTTGGCATCCGTATTTCTTGGTTCTTCTTAATTCAAGCAGAGGTTAATCTGCTGCGCGTAGTCCTGTTTTCTTTTGAGCCAACGATTGGCTAATCAGTTTTTCAGATACCTTTCTCTCTCATGATCATGGGGGTGCGTGCTTTCTGCTTCGTCGTGCAATACATCAATACTCTATATACTATCGTATTTGTGTGTGGTGTGGAGATGCATGGAGGGCCTTTGTGAGCAGATGCATGAGTGATGACTGATGAGCCAAACAGCACAAGGACAAGGGGTAGGGGTAGAGAAGATCTGATATGAATATAGCATTACAACCTGAATCTGCAGCATTGATATGGAGATGAGGCATATCTTGGATGTCGATCTCACCGGCATTGCCCCCCGGCTCCCCCCCCCTCTCTCTCTCTCTAAGCCCTCACTCACACGCACAGTCACACATATCCCCCCTCCCCTCTCTCTCTAACCGCTCTCTCTCCCTCTCTCAATATATCGTACGTGCAGTAGGATGATAAATGTGCATAGAGCCAATCATTCTCTGCAAGGTAGGATCCAAACCGGCAGACCACCAAGTACAAAGCGTGCATGGCTCCATGCAGGAACAAGGCATCGAGCAAAGCAGATCCTCTCACCCTCTCCATCTCTTAAATGTATTGTTGTTGGCCTACTCTTCTGACAGGCAGACTTCTTCTCTCTTTTCTGCAACAAGATTTCGATAAGGCCGTCAGGCCGCGCCAGACAGTGCTCTGCCAGCAAATAGGAAAAAAAACAGAAGACCACACGCTTCACGGATCCAGGCCCAAGCTGCTAGGTTTTGAACTGATCCGACGGGTCGAGTGGAGGTCGGATCAGGTCCACACAAAAAAAAACCTACACCCTAATTCTAAGAACATCATCGATTAATCCAGATTTAACTTAGGTTACCACAACATTTTTCAGTCACTATTCATCTATATTTTTAATGTATTAGTATATTTTATTGAAAACAGTAGAATTATAACCTAAGTTAGATCCTCATTAGACATGCCATAACACACCTCGTTTCCCTATTCTCGTGTTCTTGATTCCACGCCACCATTCTCCCCTTTCCCTCCTCTCTGTTTTTCTCCTTGCCAGATCCATTGGAGTGGCTCGGGCATAGCCTTGGTGAGAAGACCATTGGGAGCTCGGGGCCTTGGGCATCTCCACCAGAGACTTTAAAGGCACATTTTAAACACTTTATTCATCACTCTAAAATTTCTTCACACTTTACACTATATTTTAAAAGATTTTTTTTCCTTTAGCAGACACTCTTATCTCTACACATTTTTTTTGAACTGAAGGTAGGAGCTCTACCAATTCATTAAGTAGGAAAAAGCCCGAAGGCAAAAGAAGTTAAAAGAAATACAGAGCTAAGGTAGGAGCTGAGTTGTAGCCCTGTTTCCTTTTTTTTTTTCCTTTTAGTCCTCCCTTCTTCGTTTTTCCTTTTGTATTCCTTAGCTCTACACATTTTATTTTGCAACTTCTGCTGCGGATGCTCTTAGGTGTGCCTTGTCGACTCAAAGGTTGCCATCACCGATAGGAAAATAATAAGGGTTGAGACATGGCCACCCGCTCATTTTGCTATGTAATAACTCAGTTTTCAATGCATATATGGCAGCATATATACCATATATACAAAAGAGCTTCAATTAATCGAGATGGTGCATCTTAATTTGGGCAAGCATGAAGGCATAATAATGTCTCGTGAAAAGAATTATGGCGTGTAGTACTACAATGACCCAGACCAAGTCCAGCCCTGAGCTAGACTCTGCGCCTTTCTCGTGATCTAGCTACGGCGTGATGCACAGCACAGCGCGTGCAGCGTCACCTGCCCGCTGCTTCAGCCTTCAGGTCAAAGCTTGTGCTGCATTTGCATTGCGTTGCAGCTGCAGGCTATGGATCTCAGGGCCGGTCCTGGTATTTTGGGGGCCCGTGACGAAAACTTATATGGCGGACCCATCCACCTTCTCATATATATATGTCTATGTATATATGTATGTATATATATAGTCTTTTAAAAACACATCATTGAAGAAATTAATATTCGATGCACAAAAATTACTTCTATAGAACACTTTAAAGTTTATGAAATGACAAATGTAAATTGTAATCATAAACACTTACCTGGTACTTGAAATTATCTTAAAAAATTCTTCTAACATTTAGTGATACAAAGTCATCGATTATTCTATTGATATCAATCTCGTCCAATAACTTCTTCTCGATGTATAAAGTCGCCAAATCATTTAACCTTTCCTGCGTCATTGTTGATCTCAAATAGTTCTTCAACAATTTCAATTTCAATTCCTGCGTCTAGAGGGAATTCCAGACCCTCCTCGCTTATAGGCCCTTTCTCAACTAATATGCCTCTTGCTTTATTATCAAAATTATCCCAATTTCTTGGATCATAAATATCAGAAGTATAAATTGGTGGTTCATCAACACTAGCAGACTGTGCATTTGCATTCGATGAATTAGCTGGATTCTCAGGGCCACTTACATTGTTATCATCGATGTTGATGTCAACATTTTCCTCTTCTTCAGAAATCCCAATGTTCCTCTTCCTCCACAGCAACTATCGCCAATTCATTATTTGGGTTCGTCGAAGCACTAGGATTACTCTTTAAAAATTTGTCCATAGCTCCTCTCTACGTTTCTATGAAGTCATCCGCCCGTTTTTTCTTTTCCTTTTTTCGCTACCGGATGGATACTTTCTCGATGACATGATATCACAAAGCACTGAAAATAAAAATAAACGCATCAAAGGATGAATTGAAAAGAACCCTGTACCGTTCATTCAGTCTGTGAAATTGAAACAAAAATAGAATACGTATAACACATACACTATAGAAAAGCAATTGTACGTATGAGATGATGGATGGATTGGACGTAGTTGTAGGGCACAGCCGCACAGATCACTGATCACTGATTCCGGAATTGTGAGACCGTGAGGCCGTGAGGGTTGGCGTCGCCGCGTCAGCGACCTCCGCGAGACGCTGAGTCGCCGAGACCACGACTGGGCGGCCGAGCCGCCGAGGCAGTGTCGGCGTGTCGCGTGAGCATGACTCGCGTGCGTCACTGCGTGTCGCGGACGTCCTCTCTTTTGCTAATTGTGTTCTGGGCTGGGGGCTGTGGAGACAGAGGCATACAGCTGTATACCTGGGCTGGGGGCCCATGACATTGGGGGCCCGGGGCGGCCGCCCACCCTGCCCCCCCCCAGGGCCGGCCCTGATGGATCTGACCATAATATTGGCATACCGTCATAAATCACTCCTGATTAGCGTGAGGTTTAATCTGATCAGAGCGGTGGTTCCAGAGAGTTCGATCGGACGGCTGAGATCGCATTCGGCGGATCGCTAGGCGACAAAAAAAACTCTGGTCGGTCGGGAGAGCGGCACGCCAGGGCCCACTTGTCAGGCTCGCTGGTCCAACTCCAACGTCTCCGGTCTTACCGGCCCCACCGTCGTCTGTCTTTATTCGTGTACGTAGACCACATGCGACACATTGAAGCTGCATGCATAAATGTACTGTACGTGCAAGCTACGTACGTATACTCCTGTATACGTGCGGTCCCACCTGTCAGACCAACGAGATACCCACGGCGACGATCTGAGCTGTCTCTCATCACGATGCCTCGTCGTCGTCGTTGGCCTCGTCTTCACTGAAGTCTATACAAAGCAGCACCCCAGGAGGAGACAAACCCCTCTCGCCATTGCCACGTTCATCGCCAGAGCGCAGTAGTTGCACTTGCGCACAGCACACCACCACCTCTGGAGCCTGTCATGGAGACCACGCCCTACTTCCTCTGTGCCCCGCAGGCGTCGTCCGGCGCCGCCGCCGCCGCCGGCTTCGGCGCTCGGGAAACGGAGATGGCGCTCGTCGCGCCGGAGGTCGCGGTGGCGCCGGCGCGGATGCGCCGGCTGCCGGCGGGGTCCGGAAAGCAGCAGCAGCAGCAGGCGGGCGGGAGCAAGAAGCCGCCGCAGCGCGGCCTCGGGGTGGCGGAGCTCGAGCGGCTCCGTTGCGGAGGCGACCCGCTGCGCGACCTCAACGCCGCCATGGGGGACGCCGCCCTCGTCCAGGGCCACCCCGTCCTCCATCACCACCTGCCGGCCTCCGCCTTCGACGTCGCCACCGGCGCGCGGTATATCTCGCCGTTGCTGGTCCAGCCGTCCCCCGCCCCTCCGGCGCCGCCGGCTCCCGTCTGCTACGTCCACTCGGCCCCGGCCGGCGGCCAGAGCGCGCCGCCGGAGAAGCCGCAGTACTTCACGGATCGCTGGGACCGCATGGGAGGCTTCGCCCCGGTGCCGGCGGCCAATTCCCGCGCCGGCCACCACCACCATCCCCAGCTGCCGCCGCTGGCGCCGGAGTTCCCTTCAAGCCAAAGCACCATCTGGCGGCCGGTGTCCTCCTCCTCCTCGCCGTCGTCCTGCCTTCACACAGGCCACCGCTGCGACCTTTGCTCGAGGGTAGGACGCTAACCTTCTAGAACCTTCCAGAACCCTCTCCAACCCCTTCTCCCGTATGCTATAGTTCATAGTTGTGCTCATCTTTTGTCTTCCTTGGCGACGGCGTACGTACGCCTCCAAAGACGATGAGGGCCATGACGGAGAGAGGAGCACGGATCCCTGTCGCCTCCGCCGCCGCCGCAGCCACGACGACGTTGCCGGACTACTCCATCTACGATCTCGCCGCCGCCATGGCCTCCGCTCGCCCTCGGAAGGTACACACATTCAATTGCGCGCATGCGTATGTAAGTGCAACATTGGCGTCTGCAATCCTCTTGTCGAGCAAAACTCGATCACCGTATTTGCCATGGACGTAGCAGGAGAATGGCGACGTGTTCTTGGCGCTGGAGAGGAAGAGGAAGGAGGCGGCTGCGGAGGAAGACGAGGAGGTGCGGGAGATCGAGTTCTTCCCGACGAGCACCACCATCAACGCCGGCGGTGGTAGTGGCCACGATCACGACCAGTCCGACCTCGCGGCGATCGCCCTGGCGCCCTTCTCCTCGTCGTCTGGTGGCGGCTGCACCGCGCCGGCGACGCTGGACCTGTCACTGAGGCTGTAGAGTCTGATCTAGCCTCTGATCTTAGATTGATGACCGATCAATCATCGCATGGTTTTCTATGCTTAGTTCTCGCTGTTATTTTGCTGCTGATATGTTTTAAGGTTTAAAAGTAGTACGGAGTAGTTTTTACAGGCTAAAATCAAATCTCTGTCGACTTGCTACTTTCCTCTATATGTAATTTTATCTGAGATCATGAGTTAAAACCTTTCAATATATAATACTCATGATATGCACGGTTAAATTTGTGTTGATCTTTGATATGCACTATTATTTGTATTTCTTTATTTCTATATTAAATTTATGCAATTTTTATTTGTATTTTAATCGATACAAACTTTTTTTAATCTAACGTGGACTCTTATTCGGACGCCCGGCCCAGCCCACGGCGCATGCCCCGTTCACCCGTGCGCTCGCCCGAGCCCCCACCGGGATCCACCGTGTCGCGTACTCGTGTTGCATCGCTGCGAGCCTGCGCTGCATGCATGCATTGCTTTTCCAGTGTATGTATGTGCTGCCGTGCATCCAGACAGAGCATGACGTGGCCGGCTTGCTTAACCTTTTCCTGCTTCATTTTTTTTTGTAGTTGAGTTTTTTAATCGGCATGTGTGCATGCATATGTTTATTGTCACGTATGGTTGGCCAATGTAAATCGCAACATATATACACACATGCATGCATGCATGTATGCATGATTTAGTGGAAAAATATACTCCCTCCATCTCAAAAAATAAGGCGTGCATGTATTTCAAAAAGTCAACAATCGTAACTTTTGATCGATATTTAAACTAAAAACTTATATTTTTCGTGTTATGCATGTAATATGATTGGATTGGTATTTGAAAGTTCTTTTATATGATGTTAATTTTGTATTTTTTAATAATATATTTTGAAAGAAATTGATGGTCAAAACTCTGCTTTAAAGACCGCACCAAAAAATTATATGCCTTATTTTTTGGGATGGAGGGAGTATCATGGATCGATTAGTTGTTAATTAAGCTATACTATATCATTATGTTGATTGCACATGCACCATAGCTCTGCTCCTGTAGCTCTTCGTGTTCTTATCATTGCTTATTAATTACTCTCTTCCAATATATTTACGGTAATGCTTCTGGCCGGACGTCCGATCCGTCGGACGCCCGGCCCAGCCCACGGCGCATGCCCGCCTGGCCGTGTGATTAACGAGTCCGCTCAGCCGCGTGATTAACGAGCCCGCTCGGCACACACGTACTAGGTGCACGCGTCGTGATTATGCACACAGCGAGTACGATGCCAAGCTAGAAAATTTGTCGTGCAGCACACACGTACTAGCTTCTGCCTACTAGCAGGAATCGTGCGTTTGATTTTTTT
>SPJY01009124.1:1287874-1303454 GCA_005191435.1 Raddia distichophylla
GTAATTCAACCATTAACAGACAAGTCCCAATGGCCACATGTGGAGCTTGGCTATCAGGTCAAGGCACCTTTAGCTAGGAGATCAGCTGGTAGGCAAAGAAAGAATAGGTTTATTGGTTGCTTGGAAAAAGGGAATGGGAAGTCAAAGGGAAAGTGGCAAGTTAAGTGCAAAGGTTGTGGAGAATTAGGCCACAGGCAAACCAGCTCCAAGTGTGCATTGAATGGAACAAAGAAGAGGTAATTCTAAAAACATAACTTCATACTGTTTTATTAAATAGTTTTATTTCAATTTTATCCTTAATGCTACAGGAAGAGCAGGGCAAAGAAGGGTAGGCCACAAGGGCCATGTACCAGCAAAGGAGAGAACACAGGGAGCACACCAAAGAGGCAGAAGATAGCAAATGCCTCCTGCAATAATAGTCCAGGGCCTGTCACAAGAAGGTAGTAAAAAAATTGATTTCCTGCTTAGCATGACGTGTATGTAAAATTGTTCATTTAATTGATGCAGGCAACTAGCAATTAGTATTGCTGAAAGAGAAGGGACAAGTCATGATACTGCCACAGAAGGTACCAACAATCAAATATGTACCCCTCCAAGGCCTAGACGTGCAGTCAAGAAGACCACTCCAAAGAAAAAACCTTGTCGCCAAACATGAATTGTTGTCCATGACTTGAAATATTTTGCTGCCATTCACTTGTATTATTTTGCTGCCCATGACTTGTAATGGATGTAATGACTTGTGATGGAACTTGTAAGACAGTGTGTGATGGATGTATTTTGGTATGCTGTTGGACATCCACTGGACATGCTTTTGGACATCCACTGGACATGCTTTTCACATGCTTTTGTTATGCACTGGAAGTAATTTACTGGATATGCTTTGGAAGTAATTTACTGGATGCCTATTTACTTGTATTTTTCATGCATTTTGCTGTGTAATGGATGTAATGTGATGAATTTTGTCAAAAATGGTAAATTTCTGTCAAATGTGGTGAAATTTTGTCAAAAACGATAAATTTCGGTAAAATGTGATGAATTTTACTCAAAAAAGCTAAATTTATGTCAAATCTAATGAATTTTACTAAAAAACGATAAATTTTGGCCAAATGTGATGAATTTTACTCAAAAACGATAAATTTATGTCAAATGTCATGAATTTTACTAAAAAACGATAAATTTATGTCAAATCTAATGAATTTTACTCAAAAAGATAAATTTCGGTCAAATGTGATGAATTTTACTCAAAAAGATAAATTTCAAATCTATAAATATTATTTTCACACGTTCAAGTATTTTGTTATTGCAAATTACTATAATCAAGTGAGTGAGGTGTATTGAGCAGCAAAATATTCATGCACAGGTCAAAAAAGGTCCACGTATTGAGCAGGGGCAAAACGGTCAAGTCACTTGCAATAATTGAGCTAAATACCAGTAAAAGAGGGTTAAAGGGTCAAAATGTCGCTGGGGTAAGGAATTCGTGCGAGCAGTGTCGCCTACGTAAAGGCAGACGAAATTAATGTCGTTTAGGTAAAGGCGTTCGAATTCAGTGGCCTGTAGGTAAATCTCCCGGATTACTCCCCCCATCCAATTTTGTCAAGTAATTTTTAAATATATTAAGATTCCGGGATCCAAGTATTTTTTTTTTCAAGAAGGGGAAGATCCCCGATTTCCATTTCATTGAAACGGAAACATGTTACATGGCTTTATGTTACAATTTTTCTACCTCGTGCTAAACACATATCCTTTTCTTAGTTACATCTCCTACACTTTCTCTTAGTTACATCTTTTTCTTACTTCTTCTTGGTGTTTTTCATTGCCTCATGCACAAGCATACACTCCCACGTGCAGTTCTGGTTTCTTCGCCTTTCGTGCTTGCACCACACGCCCCCATGTGCAGCTCTCATGCTTGGTTTCTTTGCCTTTCGTACGTGCTTGCATCACACACGTAGCCCTACGTGCAGCTAGTTTCTGCATGCTTCTCCTTGCACCGTTCTTCTCTTTTTTCATCAGCGTACACTCCCATGTGCAGCTCCAGATTCTAGCCTTTTGGTTTTTTTGGCTCTCACCGGCTGCCTTTTGTCCTTCCTTTTCCTTTCACGGAAGAACTTTTTCCTGCCCCTGCCCTGTGCTTTTTTCCCTGTGCGTACGCGTCATGCATCGGTGAGAACCCGGGGGATCGAACCCCCGACCAACACGTCGCTCAACTACGACCATACCAGCGAGCTACAGCTCGGTTCTCGGGATCCAAGTATTTGAACGTATTTTTAATAACTATAATTTTGTTATTATAAACAATATATTATAAGAGATATTAAGAGTCAAAATATAGTTTCGTGGACTGTGTCAAGTCAAAGTGTGTATTATAAAACTGAGCAGAGTGAGTAATATACTTAACATCGCATGAAATCACGAATACCGGTGCTTTAACATGAATATAGATATGATATTGTATCGTCGTACATCAATTTTGCTTTTACACTTTCTCATAAATCAATAACACTGAATGGCGTTATGCTCATACCTCAACTCTGTTTTCACAATTGAGTACGTTGTTCATGTCTTAGCTCCGTTTTTCATGCTTGACTATGTTGTGCCTCGCGCATTGCAATGGATGATATATTGTATGAGTAGCTAATTTTTGGTTGTAGCATATGGTGGATAATTTTAGTGGTGTCGCTTATGTGGATAATTTTGTTGAAATGACCTACCAATTACCATCACCATCTAAACACTCATCACTAGAGAAATTTAGGCCTTGTTTATTACAGTTGAAAGTTGCTGAAAGTTTTAATTTTGAAAAGTTATGACCCTTTGAAAGAGGTCTCAAGAATAAAAAAGGAAAAATTTAAAGAACTCTAAGAAGAACTATTTTAAACCCTATTAAAATGACCACAAAAAATTACATCATTTGCTTATACAAAAAATGATAAATTTTAATTTAATTTTAATTTAAACCGAAAAGAACAAAGCCTTAGTAACAGAGAGAAAAAGGTGAAATTATATTTGTCATACTATAAAGTCCATACTGAAATACTATTAAATTAAATAGTTAGATTTAGCATGAATGCTAGTATAATGTAAGATTGTTCACTTTTTGATAATCTTTGTATGCCATGAAACATTTTGTTAATCTCAAATGTGCCATCAGCAGAAGATCATGTTTCACTAAACACAACCAACTGTTTTTCAGTAGTACATTGTGTATGTTTTAATAGTATATGGTATACGCTCAGAAGAAGTGCCCTTTTTCATATGGGATTTCATAACTAAAAAGATTCCATACAAATATGATATTAGGAAATAATTCTATGTTAAATACGAGATCTCGCCGTCAAAATGCACAGAACACCTTACTTGTTGTAGTATAAAGGAGGTTGAAATAACCCATATCAAACATGACAGGCTCCTTGTTGAACATATGCGAGGACATATTCTTAATGTTATCACATCAACATATCTTACATTGTTTCCTTCGTATGAGATACTCCATATCTTTGTATTGCTGTACATGTGTTTCATTTTGAGGATGTAAGGTGTTCTTAGAGCTACTCCAACTCTCCCTCTATATCTCCCCTCTAAAATACTATTAGCGTCACCTATATCCACCCCTCTAAAATTCCTTCACAACATACACTACCCTCTAAAAGATCCATTCCCTCTAAACATCTTCAAAAGTACATGCAGAACCTTTAACAAGTACAAGATTACATGTTCAAAAGTACAAGCAAAACCTTTAACAAGTACAAGATTACAAGAAGGTTCACAAGGGATCTGCACATCGAGCACATGAAGATGTTCAACCCTCTCCTCACACCACGTACAGAGGCAACAACCATGAAATACTTTGGCAACCCAACTATCAGCTTCTCCAGGCAAACCCAAAGGGGACGGATATGAAGATCAAGATCAGAAATAGGCATGGAAGAACCAAATTCCATCTTCGCCATCAAGAAGGAACCAAATCAAAGAGAAACAAAGCAGCATCCATCGTCGTTTCCACCACACCTAGCGCCGGAGTCTTCAACCAACCAACAAACCCCATTCACTGCTGCTCCTATCAACG
This sequence comes from Raddia distichophylla, assembly GCA_005191435.1. Classification (NCBI taxonomy): domain Eukaryota; kingdom Viridiplantae; phylum Streptophyta; class Magnoliopsida; order Poales; family Poaceae; genus Raddia; species Raddia distichophylla. The sequence continues at coordinate 1,291,938 of SPJY01009124.1, forward strand.
GTAGAAATCCGGCGAAGCAACGCCGCACCCCATCGCCAAGGTCTAGATTGAAGAAACTACTAAAAAACTTACCACTATACAGGCTGAGGTTTAGCTCCAAACATCCTCCTTCCATAGCGCGGATCTAGAAATCTAGGCTAGAACTCCTAAGACAAAGAAGAATAGGAACTCGACAGACACCAAAAGCTAGGCTAGAACTCCTAAGACCCGCCCTCAATTCCCAGTCAACTCCCCACCTCGCCGACGCCGAAGTGGCCGGCGGAGGCGAAGGAGCCAACGGGATTTTGGAGGGGCGAGCTAGAGTTGCTAAAATAGAAGGGCACCTAGAGTAGCTCTGAGGTCGTTATTTGTTGTAAACAAATCGTCATAAGCTCCTTTGCTTAGCAAAACGCTGTCACTGTCAGTTTCGGTTTGTGTTGACTCACTGACCTGCAGATTGCCTAAAGGCTAAAAGCCTTGGCCCGCGGGCATTCGGCCCAAGAAGAGCGACAGTTTCGGTGGTTTCACTGATCTGACGCGCCCTTCTCCGCCTTCTCCGCTCGCCGCCGGCGGCCGGCAGGGGAAGGGTTTGGTCGGCTTTCAGCTTCGAAGAGGTGAGTTTCTGGGACTCGCTCGTTGGGGCTGCCTCCATGGCTGTCGTCTCGTCCCGCTGGGTAGGAGGCTAGGAGCACGGCGTCCGCCTTGGCAGGGATGGCGTGCCTAATCGTCATGGCGCGCCACGCGGCCGTACCTGCCTTGGCGGTGGCGGGGATGGCGTCGCGGTGTCTCAACACATCGCTGCAGGAGCCAAGGCTGGAACCTGACGTTCTGGCGTCGGGGAGGAACGTAGTTGCCGCCATTGCCGGAGTGCGGCACCCCACTTGGCGGGGATGTTGTCGCCTAACTGTCGCCGTGCCTCAACACATCACTGCAGGAGCCCAGGCTAGAACCTGCCGCTCTGGCGTCGGGGAGGTCCGGGGCCGCCGCCGCCATGGCCGTCGCCTCGCAACCTCGCATTATAGGAGTGTTGCGTCCGCGTTGGCGGGGAATGGATGGCGTGGTCTAATCCTTCGCTAGCCGCTGGACTTCCGTAATATTTTGGCAAATTTCATTCATGATTCACAAACCTATGTGCAATTCTATAGCCTTCATACGCAATGACATGGCGGTGATGGACCAAGCGCAAACACCATGGATTCTGGTACTCTGCAGTGCCTGTCACCGACCCTCGACCATGGTGATGGTCATGCTGTCCACGACGCTGCAGTCTGGCTTGCTGGACGACGTGTTCTCCCCCATGCCTCTTCTCGCGGCGAAGCCGGGCTGCTTGGGGGTTGGTAATGAGGCGATGTCAGTGGCGGCCAGCATCAGGAGCACCTGGGACATGAGAGGACGATCGTCCGGGTTCTCTTGCACACAGAGGAGCCCCAATTTGAGGCATTTCAACACTTGGTCTGAGTTGAATGAGCCGTTCATTGTTTCGTCGACGAGATTGAGGCTGTTCCCCTCATTCCACAAGCTCCAGGCCTGGTGAAAGTTCGGAAATTTGGGGTGAGTTGAAATAACAAGCATAAGTTGCATAGAATTAATGATCATATTCATGCTTACATGTGCTAGAAGATTTTGGTGGTCAGAGTAGCTGTAGACACGTCTGTTCCTTTTGCCAGTAATGATTTCCAGCAGTATTACGCCGAAGCTAAATACATCTGATTTCACCGAGAATACTCCATCCATTGCGTACTCAGGAGCCATGTAACCACTGCAGAGAACGGAGTAAACATAGTCATCATTTGGAAATTAAATTGCAAAATCAGCGTTAGGAGATTAAATTTGTCTGTTACTTACTATGTGCCAACCACTCTAAGCGTATTGATTTCTGTGTTTTCACCGCCGAAGATTCTTGCCATGCCGAAGTCTGAAATCTTAGGGGCCATCTCCTTGTCCAGAAGAATGTTGCTTGTCTTTAGGTCTCTGTGGATGATCCTGTATCTTGAGTCCTGGTGAAGATACAGTAGGCCTCGGGTGATCCCCTCGATTATGCAGTATCGCGTATTCCAGTCAAGAAGCATGCTCTTGGATTTGTCTGATAACATAGGTATATTGCCTTTTTACTCATTTAATTATTTATAGCTTTTATTCTCACAAATGTTAAATTCGTACCAAACAGAAAGTTGTCCAGGCTTTTGTTTGCCATGTATTCATATATAAGTATCTTTTCTTGTCCACAAATGCTGCAGCCAATGAGTCGAACAAGATTCCGATGCTGGAGTTTAGCTATCAAGATAACCTCATTCTTGAATTCATCAAGACCCTGTATGGATGTCTTTGAAAGTGTTTTAACTGCTATTTCCTGTCCATCCTCAAGCTTGCCCTGTAATTTTAAAGTCAAGTATTTTCAATCAGACATGCAACGACAATGTTCCTTGGTTGAAATATTAGAATGTGTCATTGTTGTCAACTGTCAATGGTGTCTTTTAACACCTCTCTGCAAGACCTAACCTTTTTTTTAGTTGACCAATCTGTTATTAAGATTTGCTACCATTCATAATGCCACTTCGAATTGTCTTTTTCGAGAAAAACTTCAAATTGTTTTTTGAAATGTTAAAACAAATATTCAGTGTGACTGTGATGCATGTAAAGATCTGTACCTTGTATACTGGCCCAAAGCCACCTTCACCGAGCTTATTTTTTGTTGAGAATCCCTCTGTCGCTGCTGCTACTGTCTCCAAATCAAATAGTGGCAGCTCCAGGTCATCCCCATGACTATTTCCTTCACTTTGGAGTCCTCTACTGTGAAAATCACCTCTCCATTTCATTGGTCCTAATGGAACATCAAAGTTGGATGCTTGTCACTTCTTGGAAATCATAACCTTGGAAATGTTTTGTTGTTACCTGATCGCCTTGCTTTGGTCTTCTTTCTTCTCCAAATGAATAACCCTATAAGTGCTAGAAGAATTGCCAGGGCACAGATGCTGACAACAATCGCAATTGTAATGTGCACCTTCTTGGATTTGCTAGTTGATTCTGTGCACAAAGTCATGACTATTAGTTCGATCATGTAATTGGCCGTAGCTTCAGCGTTCATTTCTGGGTATTACTAAAATGTTTAATATATTTGGAGTTTTGAATTGTGAAAACTCCTTTTGCTGATTAAATGTTAAACATGCAGTGGGCTGTTGAATGAAGACTGTTGCCAGTAGAACAAACTGCATATCATGAAGGTTGATAGCCATGGAATCATAGCTTCGTATATTTTTATTTTGCAAAGATTCTTTATGATGGAATATTCACTTGCAGTATCTCTACTTGGTTGAATGAATCTAATAAAACTTCCTTTTTTTAAAAAAAGAATATAATATAACTCTTGCATTGGTCCAAATTTGGATATTTCTTGTAGTATTTGGTGCAGTGTTTCTGGATCTAAAATACACTGTATAATATTTAGCAGACATGTGTGCTCAGTGGTTCATACCAAACACTTTCGTCTCGACTATCAACCATGGATGGAAGAATGTTTATGCAATAAGGGCATTATATATAACCTTTGATCTACTACCTGTAGGTATGTGATCGTGCCCTACATCGCAAAAATATTGAGTTCTGAACATGATTTACAGCAAGGGCCGAAGGGAGTCCACTAGTCTAGGCACAATAGATCTGGGATATGTTGCTCATATCACGCAGTCCACAATCACGTGGAAAATGAGCTCTTCGCAATGTTGCAGGGCAAAGAAAAGACTGGTACTACTGTTTGGATGTCTTTGTCCTTTGCCAACTTAAATATCCGTACGATGATGTGGTGGCTTCAAACATTTTGCTGGCATGATCCATTTCCATGTGGTACATTGAGTGACATGTCAGTGAACTCTACTAAAATGTAAGAACTTCCCCCTAAAATAAGGGCAATTTGTTCATAACATACATGACAACACGTCAGACTGAGAGCTTAGAACGGGAATGTCGACCTTCATATCATCCTCCAAGATTTTCCGACAGAAAGGACCTCCTTCCCGATCAAGTACCTTGGTTTCCCCCTATCCGTCAAACCTCTTCACACCGTACACTTCCAACCGCTCCTGAACAAAATCCAAAATCGGTTGGCGGGGTCCCCTTATGTCCAAGGGTTGCAGACTAACTTTGCTCAAGGCAGTTCTCTCGGCCATGCCGTTCTACATTCTCTTCGTCCTCCGTCCTCCGAAGTCTGTTCTCCAGAAGATTGATCAAATCAGGAGAGTTTGGCTCTGGCGGGGCTCCAACTCCGCGACCGGTGGTCACTGTCGAGTCAATTGGAACATCGTCTGCTCCCCTACCTCCCTCGGGGGCCTCAGGGTCCTCAACTTTAGCCTTTTCGCCAGAGCGCTCCGTACTCGCTGGGGGTATTAACTTGACCCCACTACCCTACAGCAACATTGCCCTGCATTACTGCTGAACCTTGCCTGGATTTCGGAGTACAAGATTGATTGTTTGGATCTGGAGAAGTCTTCAGATAGTTCAGTCACAACTTACTAGTTCCTAGCAGTTTGTAGGTAGCAACAAGCTTTCTGATGGCAACAACTAGTCCGCGTATATTGATTCTTTTTTGCTTGTGTGTCATGATTTCCTTGGAATAGAGCATTTCTAGTCTAGTACTACTGTTTCTTAATTTTGCTAAAATGACAGTAGGCCCTGTCAGTTCTCGCCACCCCGCATGGCAACAGGGTCTGCTCCCGCCACGCTGCACGGCGGTCACCAACGATTTCACACTGGAAACGACAAAACAGTGACGTCTTTTGGAAAAAAAAAATCATCCACCGACGGGAATGTGTGGAGAAGAATACACCGGCGGTGTAGGGTGGCTTTACTCGGACATTAAACATGTGATTTACACTAATTAATACTCCCTCCGTTCCAAAAATATAAGGCGTATTTTGACTCTACAAAAGTCTTTAAAGGTAGGTTTGACGGTTAGATTCCTCTATTATTTATTATGAATTGTTACAATATAATATTGTATCAAAAAACATTTTGAAATATGAACAATTTGGTACAACATTGGTATACTAATGATGCATATTATTTGATTTATTTATGGTCAAAATTTACTAAGTTTGACTTTTCTCCGGTCAAAATACGCCTTATATTTTGGAACGGAGGGAGTAAAATTTAGACGTCACAGTGATCACTCATTTCAGCCTATATATATCGGTGCCTGGCGGATGCCATCACTCTCATTTCTCGTTGAAATACATACCTGAGTATTGAAGTTACTCTTCAGCTCCCGCAACGAGGAATGAGAGCGATGGCATCTGCCGAGCACCGATATATATAGGCTGAAATATGTTATCACTGTGACATCTAAACTCTATTAATTAGCGTAAATTGCATGTTTATTGCCAGACCTGTCCGCACAACGTGTCGCACCCAGCGAGCTCTCGACGTGCGGTGTGGCGGGAGCAGACCACGTGCCATGCGGCATGGTGGGAGTAGACGCTGTTGCCATTCCAGGAGGTGGCCGCCGTGCGGTGTGGCGGGGGCAGAGCTCCCGCCATGCTGTGCGGTGGCCGTCGTGCTCGGTGGCGGGAGTGGGTGCTAGTCCAACAATTCTTATTTATTGTAGATTATTTTATTAAATATGATTTAATTGTTTATTATTTTGGGTATTTTCCAAAACAAATTGCCAAGGTTTTCGTTTGCCAATTTGATGCACATATTTTTTTTATCATGCAACATGCAAAATTAGCAAACTGTTTGGTCCTAACCTAACGCGTGAACATCATACATGACCTTCGTCCCAATTAGGGATGCAAGCGGGTTGCTTTGTATTTTAATGAAGCAAGCGGTCTCGCGGGTACCCGCAAAGCAACCCGCTTGTATCCCTAGTCCCAATGTGAGAGGTCCCCGGCCTCCTCTCTACTTCATATACGTCAACCACATGTGAAAAATAACATTCACACCAAGGAAAACAAGTGGACCTGCAAGTCTATCGATCAGATCACCATCCACCAACTATGAACTCATGCAACAGAAATATCCCTTGCTCTGAAATTTGGAACAGATGGTCCTCACTAAGAACATGTCTAGCAGGTGCTCTATAACACTATTGCGGACAATTTCAATCTCTATAATTCATCCAACAGAGCTTATATGTCGGTCTCTAAATTTGGAGACTCTCTCTCTCTCTGGTCCATTATTTAGAGACTATCCGATCTCTATATATATTTTTTGGATGGAGACTATGCTGAGGAGTATAGGATATAGGGACCGAACAATGTTTGGATGTAGGATATAGAGATTGAAATTTAGGGAACTCGTTGATGATGCTCTTAGTGATTTGTGTTAGTGTATTGTACTGTAGAATGTCGGTTACTGTAGCAACCGACCTTGTATCACTATAAATAGGGCAGTGCCCCTTGCATAATAATTAATTAATCTCCCAATTAACATGGTATCAGAGCGGGAGTTCTAGGGTTAGGGTTACCTTCCGCTGCGCCGCCAGCGCTCGTCATGGCGACCGCCTCCTCCGCCGCCATGCCCTCTACAGCTCCGGCGAGCACTGCCCCCCTCCCACCACGGCACCTCCCTCCGCCGCGCTTCCCCTCTCCGCGGCGCCTCTCACCGCGGCTCCTCCCTCCACCCCGATCCCCAGCGACGTCCTCGCGGCCGCCGAGGCGCTGGTAGCCGCCGCCGCCCGGGACGCCGTCTCCGCCGCCACGGCCCGGCTCCCTCCCGAGATACAGGCTGCCCTTGGCTTTGCCCCTTCGACGGCGCCGCTCCCAACCGCCGTCGGCGACGCCGCCGGCTCTGGATCTGGCGGCGGGTGGACGCCGCCGCACCCAACTGCCTCCTGGACGCCCGCCGCCGCCGGATCCCAACGCGGGTGGACGCCGCCGCCCCTCCCCGGCGGCCTCGGCCCTCTCAATGGCTCGCAGTGCCCCTTGCATAATAAGATGATTTAATCTCCCATTTAATATGGTATCAGAGCTGCCGACTGAAGATCCGGAGACTATTGCCGCCCTACACAACCAGGCCGTCCTCATCACCAGTGTCAAGGCTCTTGTTCCCGTGGAACTCGATCAAAAGAGCAGCAAGTACAACCAGTGGCGGCGCCTCTTCCTCGTCACGCTGGGCCGCTACGCCCTGGCGAACCATGTCACCCTTCCGGTCGGGCATTTTAGTATATATTTATCATATATTTATATTAAAATATAATATTAGTAAAATGGAGTATACATATTATATAGTGCATGTGTTAAAAATATTTAAATATACACATGCAATACCGGAAAGCGGGGCCAGCAGAGCCGCGGCCACCCGGGGTGGCGGCGGCTGAGCTGCGGCCGTCCCGGGTGGCGGCAGCTCAGCTGCGGCCACCCCGGGTGGCGGCAGCTCAGCTGCGGCCGTCCCGGGTGGCGGCCGCCACCCGGGGTGGCGGGATCCGGGGATATTTTTGTAATTTCCTTTTACAGTGGATTATTTTATTAATTTTCTATTTTACTGTTGATTATTTCGGGTATTTTTCCCTTTCTGATGGCAACAACTAGTCCGCGTATATTGATTCTTTTTTGCTTGTGTGTCATGATTACCTTGTAATAGAGCATTTCTAGTCTAGTACTACTGTTTCTTAATTTTGCTAAAATGACAGCAGGCCCTGTCAGTTCTCGCCACTCCGCATGGCAACAAGGTCTGCTCCCGCCACGATGCACAGCGGGAGCTCGCCACGATGCACAGCGGGAGCTCGCTAGCTGCGACACGTCCCAATGTGAGAGGTCCCCGGCCTCCTCTACTTCATATACGTTGACCACATGTGAAAAATAACATTCACACCAAGGAAAACAAGTGGACATACAAGTCTATCGATCAGATCACCATTCACCAACTATGAACTCATGCAACAGAAATATCCCTTGCTCTGAAAATTGGAACAGATGGTCCTCACTAAGAGCATGTCTAGCATGTGCTCTATAACATTATTGCAGACAATTTCGATCTCTATAATTCATCCAATAGGGCTTATATATCGGTCTCTAAATTTGAAGACTCTCTGGTCCCTTATTTAGAGACTATCTGATCTTTATATATTTTTTTGGATGAAGACTACGCCGAGGAGTATAGAATATAGGACCAAACAGTGTTTGGATGTAGGATATAGAGATTGAAATTTAGGGAACTTGCTAACGATGCTCTTAGTGACTTGAACTATGGTTGCTGCAACACGAAAAGGCCAGGTTCGTGTCTTCCGGAAGATAGGAGGACGGCGTGCCCATTTTGCTTAGCAGGGCAGGGATATCAGACTGATGAGACTGGAATTGTGCATTATCAGGACAGCTTGTAACCGACATGCTAACTTGCCAGGCCATTTTTCTGTTCTCCCATGTGCCGTTGTACCAGGTATGAACATTGTGGGCACATGATTGATTGGACAGGGACCTCCTCTGGACGGGTCTGGAGTTGCTTGAACCGAATCTACTCCAGCATCGCCAAATGCCAGATCATCCTTCGTAATGCTGCTTTCAATGGATCACACTATCAGGTGACATCAGGGATAAGAGGAGAAGACTCGGGCTGAGCATCTGAAAGGCACGAGATAAGGATACTTTCTACGTGGTGACCGGACGTCCGGACCTAGGACAAGAACATGAAAGGTAAGCACCGGATCTCATTCGGGACCCGCTCCCCCCAGAAAATGCAGTGGCGGTGTGCTTGTTCAGACGATGTATCTAATCTGTCCACAACCAATGCAGCGTGTCTGATACTTTGGATCCTATGTTTTTGCTATATTCAGTGAGAGCATCCACGTCTAGCATCCTATTATTCCATTTCATTTCATTATTATCCACTTCCTCTATCATTCTCTCAATTTCTTTTTACACTTTACACTTTACACTGTAAAAGATTCCTTCCCTCCCTTGGCTATTCTATATAAATATACAGTGTTTCAAAGCATATACTACGTATGCTCTTAGGACCGAAGAATCTCTTCCTGAGGTAGAGAAATTTATATTTTGTACCGATCCTATCGTCAGCAAAGGCTATAATTTATCTCAATATTCTTCGAGTCTTGACCCTACCATGCGCCCAACAGCACGCAAATGGATCAGCGATCCAGCAGGGTACTGAACATGCAAACATGCATCAGAGTTTTTTGTTTTCAACTCCAGAATCATTTTAGTCACGATGCCTTGTTTACTTTTAAAAGAATCGTTACTACCAGCTGTTGCTGCGAATTTTGCCAGTCCTTTCAAAAGGAATAAAATACTTCCTTCCCTTGCCAATAGGAGAGGTGTAATAGCAATCGTCGTTCAGCGAGCTGTGCAGGCCCCAAAAATGAAATATGACATGCATAGGCTGGAACCATGGAAAGAACGTGTTTTTTTGTCCTAACAAGTAGAACATGTGGAAGGACGACACCAAAATTTCACCAACCGGCATGCATGATGCGCTGCACGATGCATGATGAGTAAATCGCATGGCAGGACGAGAGAAATGACTTTGACACACACGTTCACACGTACCGAGGTCACCGGCGGCGAGGCGGACGTAGAGGTCCTGGCCGTAGTTGGGGTACACGCGGAGGTCGGCGAGCCCGCCCGTCCACATGACGCAGCCGCGGTGGCCCGGCGGCGCGCTGAGGTTGGCGTTGGCGTACGCCGTGCAGGCGCATCTCCCCAGGCACCTCCGCCGGCACACCTCCAGGTTGGCGCCCATGTCCACGGCGGCGGCCGTCGTGTCCGGAGCCTTGGCATGCCGCACCACGGCGAACCCGTCCGTGCTCCCCCCGCCGCCGCCGCCGCCGAGCGGCGTTTCCCGGACGCAGCCGCCGCGGCTGTCCCGCTGCGCCCACGCCGCCGGCGACCGCGGCGCGAAGCCGCGGAGGCAGGAGCACGCCGGCAGCGCGCTGGCGTCGCACACGCCGTTGTCGCCGCAGGGGGACACGGCGTCGCACTGGTCCTTGGGCGCGTACCAGTAGAGGTTCCACGCCCTCGCCGACTCCACCCACGTCCATCGCTGCAGCAGCCCGCCGGCGATGCCAGTGCCGTTGAGCACCAGCCGGGACACGACGCCGGCGGAGCCGCCGCGGACGTAGAAGCTGTAGGTGACCTCGCGGGCGTCGTTCACGAACCTGTAGGTGAAGTCGTCGTAGGTGGCCGTGTCGGGGACGCCGGTGAACTGGACGCCGTCCCATGGCCCCGACCGCCACACCTTGGTGGCGCCGTACCAGATGAACACCTCCGGGTCGCCGGCCGTGTCCATGGCCACGGTGACTGCGCTCGGCGACGGGTCGGAGGGGCTCGCCCACGCCACCAGCGTCATGTTCTTGCCAGCGGCGAAGTCCACCCCGATGCGCATCCCCGGGAGTAGCGTGTCGGTGGGGTGGTCGAACCCCTGCCACGCCACGCCGCCGCGCGCGTCGGAGACGACGAGGTTGCCGTCGTCCTGTATCCGCGCCGTGCACGGGCCGGCCGCCGCCGCCGGCGGCGAGGCCGACCAGACGACGGTGGAGTTGGCGTCGGCGACGGCGAGCGTGCAGCCGGCGGAGACGGACAGGGTGGCGCCGGCGTTGCCCCCCACCTTGCCCGGGATGGGGTCGGCGCGGTTGGCGACCCAGACGACGACGGTGCCGAGGGAGGCGCGCGCGTACCACACCCCGACGTAGGTGTTGTTGGAACCCGGCGGAGAGAAGAAGCCGAGCACGAAGCTGCCGGCGCCGGCCGAGACCAGCGTGTCGTTGCCCCGCAGCGGCTGGCCCGGGGAGATGGTGTCCCGGGCATGGGAAGCCGACACCACCACCACCACCAGGAGGAGGCAGAGCTGGTTGTTCTTGGCCATTATTGCGAGTGCAGTGCCGCACTGCAGCTTCAGCTGGAGCAAGCTGACGGCATGACTGCCTCGATGTGACTTTTGAGCAGCCTCGTTGTGACTTTTGAGCAAGTGTTATATACGAAGTGCGACGGCGCCTCAATTGGGATCCTCTGCCTTTAGTTCAAAAGACACCGGATGAACAGTGTTTGATGTTTTTGGTTAATTCTAGCCGTCGGATCTAAGAAGGACGGCTCAGATCTGTGCGAACAGTGAACCGTAAACAGTATTGATGAACAGTGTTTATGTACAGTGCCTGCAAACAGTGTTTTGCTACAGTGCTCATGCCTTTTTGCCTTGGTTGCTACAGTATCTCTCTGCCTTTTGTGTTGCAAAGGCAGAGGATTCCAATCGACGTCGCCTTGGCTCTTCTGTTGAAGCCTTGAAGGTGAGAAGGTGAGAACATCTGGGCTACAGCCTGGTCGGCCCGATTGATTGGCGTTGGGAGTCTCGGCAAGCCGAGTTTTCACGGGAATTATGCCTTCTCGGCCGGTTGGCCCATATAGACCGTTCTAATACTGTAATAAATAAAATAGAAAATATAAAGGCCATGTTCTTTTGAGCTGATCTGAACAATTGAACAGCTGAACGGTTGAAATGACTTAACTTCAAGAGCTTCTCGAGGTAGTCTCGAGATTCGGATCCATTTTATTTGGCTTGTTTTTTAAAGCGTTAGGAACCACCTTCAAAACAGCGGAAAAA
>SPJY01009124.1:1303483-1337111 GCA_005191435.1 Raddia distichophylla
AAAACGTAGATAAGTTATTAAGCTGTCAAGCTGAAAAGAACTGGGCCAAAAATATAGATGAACAGTGGCTAAATAGTGCTGGGTTGTCATAAGTTAGGCCTGTCTTGATGATACTCTAAAGGTGTGCTGATGTCCCATTTTCTCCAAAATAATTGGATGTAACAGCTATATTTTCTCCAAAAATTGTGCGAAAATGATTTATTTTTAAAATTTCCAATGTATATCTATAATCTTGATTTTGTAAACATTTTTGGGTAAAAATGAACCGTAACCTTACTGGCTCGGCTACCATATGAACCAGGTCTGGGCCAAGACTCTGGCCCGTTAAGCCTGATTTGTATGGTGAACCGGGCCTGGGCCCAGGCTATCCAGCTCGGCCCGTTGGCCACCTCGGGTCATTAGCGTCTGGGCGCGTGGGGAGTGGGGACGATGATGATGATGCGCCCGTAAAAGACGTCCAAAGCCATGAGCCCATGAGTACGTGCACGCAGTCGCACTAGGCCGGCGACCACAGGCTAGCTACAGATCGATGGGCCGAAGCATCTCGCGCATGCAACCATGATTGCGAGACAGCCTTGAAGGCCAAGCTAGCCAGTAGCCACACACGAAGGCTTAGCATCCGCATAAAAATTTTTAAAATAAAATGTGCAAAGATAGAGAGTGATGGGAAGAAATATTTTAAAATGTACGCAGTCCAAAGTGTGAAAAAAATAAAGAATAGTCTAAAGTGTTCAGTGAATAGTACTCCCTCCGTTCCAAATTGTAGTTCACTGTTGGCTTTTGAACACGTCTTTTCATCATTCGTCTTATTCAAAAAATTAGTGCAAAAATGTAAAAATATAAGTCATGCTTAAAAAATGTTTAATGATGAAACAAATCACAACAAGATAAATAATATTTACATATATTTTTTGAATAAGACGAATGGTCAAATAGAATATCCAAAAGTTAACCGTGAACTACAATTTGGAACGGATGGAGTACCATAGTCTATAGGATGTGTATTTAGAATTTCGATTGGAGATGTACTTACACACATGCGCACACGGGAAAGCAGATTCAGCTCATCATACTCGACCGACCCTCTCCCCATGCGAACATGCTATATTTTTCAGCAGATATATATGAGACGGAGCGCTGCACCAATCCATCGGAGGCGCGTACGAGTTCGGCCCCGATCGAGCGGAGCACCCATGCATGATTAATCTGCTGCTTTACAGCAAAGAAACGTTTGATGCATGATCAGTGCATGGTGCCTCGAGCTCACAGTCACAGGCGCAATTGAAAAGCAGGCGATGCACACCGGCCGGCTCATCATACGGATCGGATTAGCTAGTAGCCTTGCAGATTATAAATTAAACCCCTCCAGCAATCTGCCAATTAGTCAGAAGGCGAGATAAATTCAGGAGCTCGTTGTAGATAATCGGAGAACTCTGCAACTTTCGCTGAGGCTGTAGCCTGACAAGAAGTCCTTGCTTGCTTCTGCCTTTTTTTTTCATGTTCTTTTTGCAGATATATAGGCCAAGTTAATAAGTATTCTACTACTGTTTTAATGAATCAGAAGAAACTTTAATTTTTCGTAGCTTAATAATTTCTTGTCTCAGGTGTCACCATCGTAATTAACGCAACTATGAAATGAAAGCGATCCTAATCTGCGGTCTACACGTGATTAATTACGTATGGCCTAGAGAGACTACACCGATTTTTCTTTTTCATGTTTTTGCAGATATGTAGGCCAAGTAAATAAGTATTCTACTACACCGACGTCGATCGGCCGGTTGCTGTTGCTTGGTAGTTGGAGCTGCAGCAAGTGAGCCCTCCAAATCTGTACCACACCTTTGACCACATCGAGCTGCCATGGCCGGCTACCTCCAAGAGCACACTGTTCATCGCAGTTGGTGGCGATGATGAGATGGAGTCATGGAGGCATCTGGATGTGACTGTGACAAGAACCAAATCTATCTTGGAGGTTTAGCTCAAGTTAATCCCCCAACAGCCAGCTCATAATTGGCCTCTCCAGTCGACCGATCTATCCAGACGATGCAGTATTAATTGTTCCCGAAAGTACTAGGACTTCAATTAATTAAAGGCTCAAGCATGCCTCAACTCTCATCTACAGGCCAGCTGCAGTTTACAGCTATATATGATCACTGAACGGATAACTAATTAATGATATGATGTTTTATCATCACCTACATCAGCGTTCTATATGTGTTGCGTTGTGCAGCTAAATTTACAGCATGAGGTGCTGAAATGCTTTGGGTATAATCATATTACAGGAATTCTTTTGTACGGTATCCCATCCTGGCGGGATCAGGACGGGATACGTCCCCGTGCCCAGTGCCCAGCGCGCGCTCGAGGAGGAAGAAGGGAGGAGGAAGAAGGAAGGAGGAGGAGCTTACCTCGCCGCCGCCGCCGTCGAGCTCGCCGCCGCCGTCGAGCTCGCCGCCGCCGTTTCGGGTTAGGGCGGCTCGGACGTCCAATTTAGAGAAGAAAAAAAATCGGATGCTAGCTTGATTCAAACATAGTCAACTTGTTTCAAACATATGCAATGTGTTGCTGAAACATATACAATGTACCATTGAAACATTACCAGAATTTGGTAGATGTCCAGAGTTGAAGGAAGGGAGCTCTCATATATGCCATCAAGTTGGATGTAATATTTTTTATGTCCAAAAGTTGATAAGACACTCATATATGCCACTTTTCAAATTTTTTGAATGAATTTCATCGAGCCAAGATAAGAAATCATCCGAGTACTCGCTACTCGGTACCTCAACGAGTCAGTACCGAGTAGCGAGTTCTTGAACCTTGTATATGCCACTTTTCAAATTTTTTGAATGAATTTCATCGAGCCAAGATAAGAAATCACCCATTTACCCGGTGATGGGTAGGGTTAGGGTTGAGGGGCGTCGAGAGGTGGGTGGCGGTACCGTGAGGAAGATATGGGGCGCCCTAGAGTTGGGAGCACAAGCAAGTCGTAGGAGTGACGAGGTTTGACACCATGATAAGCAGAACTAATTCACGCAATACATTAATTCGAAGAATTGCAAAGATATAGAAGTAAGAATCTTTCATATCCAAAGCCTAATTCAGAGAAATAAATATCAAGAAAATAAGAAAAGGAACCATCCTAGAGTAACCCCTCAAGACAATACATAAGTGACCTATAAGACGGCATGCTAACAATTTCGACCTTCAACGTCGACCAGCAGAGCTAGGCTCATTTTACAATTCACCAAATCTTAAACCATGCTAAATCATTATCTCAATTACAAACCACAAGAATCAAATGACCATACAATGCAAAAAGAAAATATTGTTCATTTAATCCGTGCCCTTGATTCATCAATGCCCTTGGTTCATCAAGGAGCACCGGGTGAGCCCCACGTGGCACAATCCGCTTGGCAGCACACGGTTGGTTTGGAGATGAGACCAGAAAACCGCAAGGCCGGCCTATAAATACTCTGAGCCTCCCCTCTCCTCCTGCACACCAAACACTGCCTCCATCGAGCTCTGCTCATCAAACAAACGAAACGAAACGACTCCTTCCGAAGATCTTCCTCTCAGATCTCAGATCTCAGATCCGCGAAGCTCCCGCGCGCCCGTCGTCTCCAATGGCGGTCAAGGTCTACGTTGTGTAAGCAACCAAACCCTATCGCTCTGTACCTCTGTTCTAGCTTGTTACCTGGTGAATTCTACACAGTCCGGCGATCGCAATCCAGAAACCATTGATCGATGAACTTGCAATTCCATCCGTGTTTAGTTTCTTTAGCCGCCATGGTCTCAAGCATGGCCTCATGGATGGTGTCTTTGGTCCTTAATGGAATTGGTGCCACTATTGGGGCCAAATCAAACGGTGGTGAGAACTGAGAACAGATCCTGGACTATTTTCCTTCACATTATGAGATCTTCTCCAATTATTGTAGGAATTGCACTGCCTGTTTTGTTTGCGCAATTGCACCCCGATAGAAATCGGCGACTCCACGAGTTTTTTCTTTTTTGCAATGATCTGGAGTATATTTGTATACTCCTTAAAAAAATATAAAAGCACTAGCCACAGAACGTTTCTGCTTACGAGTGGATGCAAATCAGCAGCTTGTCTGCAGTTGCCAAGGTTTCTGTGTCTATGTTTATTCATATATGATATCTTTACCAACTCCCCCTGTACCCACCAGTTATTAAGAACAACTGGTCATGATTAGGCATGGTGGTCAGATTGCTATGAAAAAGACCAATCTGGCAATGCAATCCGTAAGCTTTTTTCTGGGCCAACGCAATTTGCAATTGCAGGTATATCATGCATGCATGCTGCAGGTAGGAGCGAGACATACTTTTAAAAAATGAGATGAAATCTTTATGTGTATTAAATCAAATGAAACAGGAACGTTAGTTTAATGCAAAGCTATTATGTCTAGTACAATATGAAACCTGTCCATGAGGTGTACAGTGTACCACTGTACCACATGCCTGAAGTTACAACTTAAAAGTAAAATGTAAAATTTTCGCTCTCTCCAAAAATGAGTTTCTACGATTTTTGTTCCATAGGGAAGTATTTGATTTTTTTTCTAGTTTTTTCATTTTAAGTATATTAAACTTGTGTGTGCAGTGGGGTGAGTATGTGTGCACCTTTCTTCTCCCTCTCAAAAAAAATAAAACTGTTTATTTTTCTACTGAGGAACTATGATAATCTATTGGTGCCCTTGTCCGTTGATGTGGGGTTTCCACTACAAGCCCATTGTGTCTTCTGTTGGACATGCATGTTTGCTAGCTGCTGTTGCCTCCCAGTGTCACCACACCAAGTCACCAACGAAATGGACCATCACTTTCTTTTCCAAAATAATGCTTGTCTTGTTATCCCACCAAAAAGAAAAAAAAATTGTCTTCTTTGCTATATTTATTTGCAGCATAAAACCTACCATTGTAAAATTAATAGCCAAACAGCAAAGCCAGGTAACACTCTCACTCTGGCTTCTGAACATTTATATTTGAATACAATTGATCCTAAAAGAGAGAATTCCCATGGGCATTTGGAGAATGCCACTCTTTTGAACAGCAGGAATCTGCTTATGAGAGAGTTGAGTATAAGGTGCATGCATCCTGCTATTGGCAAACACAATGTCTATCTGTCAATGCACGTCACATCTCTTTTTGTTGAAGTCACTTATATCGGAAAGCTTACAAGTATTGCCTAATATGATTGAGCCATGTTTTTTTTTTTTGCTGGCTGAATGGGATTGGCCAACCACCATAAAGTGAACATCTAGAAGCCTTTGAACAAAAGATGGGCATCACTTGGCTATTCCAACACAGCTTAATTTACTCCTAGTAGGAAATCAAGTAGGGTATCATTTATTTTTTTAATGAAGAGCATGAGCACTGCCGTTCTAATAAAATTGAAAAATCAAATATAAGCAAAACCAGGGATGACCCCGCCCAAACAGTAGGGCTTGACAAAAAACAAAATCGTATAACCATGGTGCTACACACAGATACACCCTAGAAGAACAATACTACAAATCTACAATGAGGAACATTTACACCACAATGTGTTAGACGTACAAGCACCATAACATATTGCGATGGTCGACCACTGTCAACTACGCCACCAAAACTATACAACTATCCACCAAAAACCACCGAAAAAACTAGCGAGTGCCTAACCCAACAATCAGAACTAGTGCCACTAGAAACACCGAGTTGTTCAACGCACCATGTATGAACAACCACCAGCCACCAAACATCCACCGTTGCCTTGGGTTATCCAGTGATGGCTCTCTACTCGCCCCTATTCTTCGCAAACCTATCATCAATACACCTCATTGTTCTGGGCTACCACATCCTAACCAGCATCGTTGACCTAGGAATCGTTGGCTCTGCCATGCTGCCACCCAGTCGCTTTGACCCTCAGACTCAGCACCAACATCAGCGCCAACTTTCACCTCGAGCTAGTCTATTTAGTTGGCCCACACCAAAGATGAATTCATGGGTTGCCATCAACTTCTCTCACCGTTCAAGAAGTGCCCAAGCTTGCTTCCCTCCACACTTAAAGCTCCTTCGCACCTGCAAATACTTCACACCAGCTTGAGCTCCTTTGCACCGAGAGCCATGTTGGGAGCTCGTACACTCCTGCAATACGCCGCTAGAAAGAAATCTCCACCGGTAGATCCAGGCGCACCACTCCTCTGGATGCTAGCGTCAATCTCAAGTGTCGATGTCATCTAACCTCGGTCTTTTTACGTTGTTCGCCATCGTATCTGGCAACATTACCGTCGCCACCACCAAGCCTGGCTAGATCTAGGGCAGTCAAGCTTTGCTCCACCTATCTGCCAAAGCAACAATGCCACTACCACCACCCAAGTTGTAGCCTCGAGCTAGGTCGCCTCGCCAGCTCGGGCCAGCTGTCGGGACCACACCATTGCACTCTCAACGAGCTTGGAATAAGAAAGGAAGAGGAAAATAATAAAAATGGAGGGAGCAATAGTTTAAAGGCCAGTCGCTTTGACAGCGACAACGCGGCGTAGAGGCTTTGCGACGAATATGGAGTTTTTGAGAGTTCATATATGCTCTCTATAGTATTCTCTCTAGTTTCAAAAAACATGGCATTTTAGAATTATTCTAAGCTAAAGTTTTCAAACTTCGTCTATCAATTTTTTTGTGAACTATTCGATTAGATATATGAAAATCGTAAATTTAGATTCATCTTGAAAAGCACTCTCATAATATCACTTTTTTTTATAAATATAAATTTTATAAATAAATTGAAATGATAATTAGTAATCAGATGTACATAGTCAATACGCAGAACCTCGTGTTTTTAGAAACCAAAGGGTCACCATTTAGAACGCCATTTTAAAACTATCACCAATTCTTCAATAGGTACTACTCCATGTATGGCCATGTTGCTAAACTAGCCGACGAGATCAAGAATGGCGCATCGTCTGTCGAAGGCGTGGAGGTTAAGCTGTGGCAGGTCAGTCTCAGCAACCTTGTTGCTTAGCCCAAGAACCGATGAGTTTGAGACAATCACTGATTTACAGCATTGAAATTTACTCTTTCCATCCGGAAGGTCGCTGAAACCTTGAGCGAAGAGGTGCTGGGCAAGATGGGCGCGCCGCCAAAGACGGAGGCGCCGATCATCACGCCGCCGGAGCTCGCCGAGGCCGACGGCGTCCTCTTCGGCTTCCCCACGAGGTTCGGCATGATGGCCGCGCAAATGAAAGCGTTCTTCGACGCCACCGGCGGTCTGTGGCGGGAGCAGAGCCTCGCCGGCAAGCCGGCCGGCATCTTCTTCAGCACCGGCACCCAGGGCGGCGGCCAGGAGACCACGGCGTGAGTGATCGTTTTAATTTACCACATTGCAGTTCTTGCACATGCATTGCACTCACAGACCGGGTCGCCGCCGCGATGTGACTTACTGACCGCTACCGGCCGCCGGGCCGCTCGTCGGCGGGCAGGTTGACGGCGGTGACGCAGCTGACGCACCACGGGATGGTGTTCGTGCCGGTGGGGTACACGTTCGGCGCCAAGATGTTCGCCATGGAGGCGGTGCAGGGCGGCAGCCCGTATGGCGTCGGCACGTTCGCCGCCGACGGGTCGAGGTGGCCGACGGAGATGGAGCTGGAGCACGCCTTCCACCAGGGCAAGTACTTCGCCGGCATCGCCAAGAAGCTCAAGGGCTCGCCGTCCGCCGCCTGATCGTCGCCATCTCGCCTTGCACCGATGCATGCCATCGATCGCCGCCATGCATGCCATCCGCACAGTTTGCTCAGCATCGTCATGCACCTATCGCATCGGACAGTCGATGAATGTTATGGTTTTGATTGAACTGGCTGTAAAATTTGTAAGTGGGATTGTGTTCATTGCCATTTGCCAATGTAATCCAGTCATTCAGATCCCAACACGGCCACCGTAGATGAAAGGCCCATCTGAACCCAAACCGCGGCATCGGTTCTGCTGGCCCCAAGCGTAGGTACCGTTCGCGTTTCTAAGCGCGGCGATGATCGTGGGCTGGGCCGTGCGAAGCAGCCCGCAAGGGGTGCCACGTCTTCGTGAGCCCGGCCTGTATGCTGACACTGCCTCTGCGCGCCTACGGGCTACGGCACGCTTTAGCACATGCTTAATTGTGCCCCATGATTAAATGCTTCGTTATTAATTAACGAGGTATGCAGGCCAAAAGAAATGGGAAGATTAGGAGTAATTGATCTTGACCACTTTGGGAGAGCACTGAGACTGAGGTGGCACTGGCATGAGTGGAGCATGGACGAAAAGCCATGGCGAGGTTTGAAATTAAATATGTTGGCAGCGGATTGTGCCCTCTTTCGGGCGTCCACTGAGTTTGTAGTAGGTGATGGGACACGTGCAGATTTTTGGTCTTCCCCCTGGCTACATGGGCAAACACCAAAAGATCTTGCGCCGCTCTGTAACATGTTAGCCAAGGGAGCGAAGCTTAGTGTGCGAGATGCCATCTTGACTGGTTCATGGATGGCACCACTCAGAAGGATCTCCACTACACAAAAAATCATAGAGTTTGTCCGCTTATGGACAACAGTACAAGGTGTGGTTTGACACCAAATGAGCAGGACAAAGTCCTTTCGAACCTGACAGGTGATAGGATTTACAATGCAAAGTCTGCTTATAGAATTCAGTTTGCAGGATCCTTCTGGGACCATGACTATAGACGGATATGGAGAGCGAAGGTGCAACCAAAGTGTCGTTTCTTTTTCTGGGTTGCAATTCAAAATAGATTGATGACGGCGGACCGCTTGATGCAGCGAGGATAGCCTTGTAGCCAAATATGTGTTCTTTGTGATGCAGTTCCGGAGTCCCACCGGCACTTGCTTCTGGAATGTCCTTTTGCTAGACATATTTGGCATCTTGTGCAACCCCACTTGTTGACTACAAATGTGTTGGTCGCGTCCTTCCCATCAATAGGTGAATGGTGGGACTCTTTGCAGGGAGGATCATCCGCTAGGCGGAAGGATGACGACATCATAATCCTTATTTGCTGGCATATTTGAATTTTGTAAAATAATGTTTTCATTTTTTTTAACTCTTTAAAACGTTTTTTGAGGGGTCACAAATTTGCTACAGTAAGAGCACCTCCAATGGTGCCATATCAGCTAGCTATAAGGATTCCAACTCAGTTTTTTGCTTATGTGGAGGAGAGAAGGAGGGTGTGCTAGCTACTAACTTGCAGCTAGTCTATAGCTGATTCCAATGCACCTACGATCTATTACATGTGAACCCATATTCAATATTATAGTCAATGTTGTAGCTAGTCTCATTGGAGAAGCTAACTTTATGTTATCTAGACATGGCACTTGTTTATAGCTAACAGCTGGCTGCACCATTGGAGATGCTCTTAACACAACTCAACTTTAATCTGAAACAAACAAGTCCCTAGGATGAGTGTTTAATGACGTGAACAGTGTGCTCAAAATCATAATTACTGGGATCGAAACCGCGTAGCTTGTAAGTTAGCACAGCAGAGTGATGAAAAGGAAGCCTTCTCCAATAGCGTGGATTGTGTCTGTCTTTGGGTAACCATGTCATAAGTATGTTCTTATAAATTTCGGATGGCAATGGTGCACTGCATAATCAGATTGATGTTTGTCATCTTTGACTTGTTGCAAGCAAAGAAACGATAGGTAAAAAAAAATCAGGTGACACATCAATTAATTAACAGGCCACTTAATCATATATATTTTGTTAGTGGGGGCGTTGCTAGCTAATCCATAATATTGCATTCAAGGATATAATCTTTTGAGCGAAAGGAACAACAGTGCCCTAGCTAGACACGGTCGACATAAATTGGTCACCAAGGGACAGTTCTGCGTGTATATATACTACTAATCGCGCGTTTGGTTGTTGTTCTAGCCTCCTAGGCAACCAAACACGAACTGTCTTATATATTCTCACTGCACAAAAAGTGTACGTATTCAGGATCAGCTGATCATATTGAATTCCTATAAATCTGCATTGCCGTGATCCCCTGATGTTCACTTTAGAACTAAATCACTAATGGTACTGTACTAACTCCGGTCTTAAAGACAAGTTGCCGTTGACTTTTGGACACGCCTTTGACCATTCGTCTTACTAAAAAATTTAGTGCAAACATGCGTAAATATAAATCATGCTTAAAGTATGTTTAATGATAAAACAAATCATGACAAAGTAAATTAATGATAACTTACATAGTTTTTTGAATAAAACAAATGGTGAAAGCCGTGTTCAAAAGTCAACGGCGACTTGTTTTTATGACCGGAGGGAGTATTTTTTAGAAAAAGATTGCAGGATTACTCACAAGCATATACTCTCTCCGTCCCAAAATATAGGGCGTATAAAATTTTTCATCAAGACCAAAAAATGGTATTTAAGAGAGTAAATCATCTTTAATTATCTCGTTACTCGAAGCATGCATCTCCTTCCCATGCACTTAATTAATAGCTTTACTAGCTAAAGCTAGCAAAAGCATGCACTTTATAGTATGAATAACTTAACTATGAGTTAATTGCTCGTCTTTTTCAAGAAAATAATGGGAAGACGCCTTACATTATGGGACAACTTAAAAAAGTTATGCGCCCTATATATTAGGACGGAGGGAGTATTAATTATAAAGGTATTTTACATGGCGTAAGCCAGAGCAAAGAGAAAAGAAAAGAAAGGTGTTGACACCCAAATTTGGCAGAAAATCGGATATTCAGAAAAGCCGAATATGTTAAGATGTATTGGGCTGAATCGGATTTGGGCCTTGTTGATGGTGGGAAGGAATACATGACAAAGCCGATGAAGGCGAAACCTCGGAAGAGATACAATCCGATCGGAGGTGGCCCGGAAAGTTTGTAACGGTATCGGTATTACAATAGTATAAATAGGGATTTAGAACCTCATAGAAGGGGATCGACAATTCAATACACAAAACTCCCTCGAAACCGATCGACTCCGTCGAAAGGCTTCAACTCGCAGGTAGAGCTATCTCGATGGGATAATCGATTCTCTCCTTGTAACCCGTGTGCATGGCTGTATCAATCTGATCTCATGTATGCAAACCATGTTATTCAGGATCAGCTGATCAGATTGAATTCCTATAAATCTGCATTGCCGTGATCTCCTGATGTTCACTTTAGAACTAATGATACTACTACCTCCGGTCATAAACCGTTGACTTTTGGGCACGCCTTTGACTATTCGTCTTATTAAAAAATTTAGTGCAAACATGCGTAAATATGAATCATGCTTAAAGTATGTTTAATGATAAAACAAATCATGACAAAGTAAATGATAACTTGCATAATTTTTTGAATAAGACAAATGGTCAAAGCCGTGTCCAAAAGCCAATGGCGACTTGTTTTTATGACTGGAGGGAGTATTTTTTAGAAAAAGATTGCAGGATTACTCACAAGCATATATTAATCAAAAGGTATTTTACATGGCGTAAGCCAAAACAAAGAGAAAAGTAAAGAAAAATAAGGATATTTACACATCGTCAGGTTTTAATGTGCAAAATCATTGGGTAATGGCACTCCAAAGGATTATTTTAATGATACTAATAATTGATACACTTCTGATGGCATTGCATTCTTTTCCACATAAAAAAGGTTGCATGTATTGCATGAGAGATGTTTCTTTGACTTGTTGCAAGCAAAGGCAATGGGAAATAAGAAAAGCCACACATCAATTAGCAGATAATCAGCTGACAGTAATCTTTGTGGAAGAAGGCCCAGCTAGCTCGTTTGCAGGAGAGAGGATGGTGGTTATGATATTACAATTGGCCTGCTTGTTCTATGAAATTAAAATTGTTAGGTATTGTATCGAACTAGCCGTGACTCGCGCGCCTGGCGCGCCCGTCGACGCGCGCGGGGAAAAAAGCGAGACCGAGCGAGCGGGCGAGCGCGGGAAAAAAAGCGTGGCCGAGCGAGCGGGCGAGTGCGCTGCGCGAGAAGCGAGCCACGCAGCGAGCGCGCAGGCGACGCGAGCGAGGCGAACGGGGCGAGCAGCGAGCCACGTGGAGAGCCTGGCGAGCAGTGCGCGAACGAGCACTGGGCGAGGAGCGAGCCACGTGGCAAGGTGGAGAGGGAAACTCATACTTGTACTATTTATTGATATGTGTACGAATAGGTTACATGGACTCTATGTTATAATAGGCAGGGTTGGTTAGTGTTAAAATCGGACTCTATCTAGGCCTCCACTATATAAAGAGAGGCAACCCTGATGTAACCATGAGAACGACTTCATAATAGTAGCATAGGCAAGAAGAGGTCAGCGGCCGGCATGTGGTCGTGACCTGGTTAGCTGGTGTGCTGCGGTATTATGGATTGGGGTGGAGGCACCCCTCTTCCTTCAGGCTAGTTTTTTGGGTTGAGTTGGGCCAGGACCTAGGTTGTGTTTCCAGTTGGGCCAATGGATGTGGGGACCTGGACCCAAGACCAGGTGTTGGTCTCGGGGGGAACCGGATCATTGGCGGCCCATGAGATGGCAAGATCGCAGCGGGCTCCAACAAGTGGTATCATAGCTTTTGGTGAGGTTGGCCATGCGGAAGATCTAGGGGGAGACACGATGTTCATGCATACACGGGCTCCGCTGAAAATGCCCTATCGGCGCAAGGTGGAGCATGGCGGCGATCGACGATTCGATTGGTGGTGTCGGACACTTCGGGTAGGAGGCTCGAACCGTTCCATGGGCTACCGTTGGCAGGGATCTACCATGGCCAGGTGATCGGAGGCCGACAAAGTAGCCGGCGAGGTCGGTAGGCGACGACGACGACCTCGGTTTTCGCGATCAGATCGGCAGGCGCAGATGGATGCCGGATAGATTAGAATGGCGGTAGCTGTGTGATGCGAGTTGCATCACGTCACTGAGGGCAAAGCCGTGATGTGGATACAGATGGCCAGGGTGCTGCATGTTTTGCTGTGCACGGACGTGGTGCACGGTGGCGGGCTGGGAAGCCTGCTCGAGGACTCAAAGATTGGATCTAGAGGTGCAGATTCAAGGGGAGTCAAACAAATATCCAAAGGAGGAATCAACCAGAGGCCGGGTACGAGGTTCATGCAAAACGCTGGAAAAGATGGAGAGACCATATTCTCCAAGGTGGAGTTTGTTAGGTATTATGTCGAATATGTGTATGAGTAGATTACATGAACTCTATGTTGTAATAGGCAGGGTTGGTTAGTGTTAAAGTCGGACTCTATCCATGCCTCCACTATATAAAGGGAGGCAGCCCTGGTGTAACCGTGAGAACGACCTCATAATAGTAGCATAGACAAGAAGAGGTCAGCGGCCGTGACCTGGTTAGCCGGTGTGATGCGGTATTATGGATTGTGGTGGAGGCACCCCTTTCCTAGGCTAGTCTTTTGGGCTGAGTTGGGCTAGGACCTGGGTTATGCTTCCAATTGGGCCAATAGATGTGGGGACCTGGGCCCGAGACCAGGTGTTGGTCTCGGGGGGAGCCGGATCTCTGGCGGACCATGAGATGGCAGGATCGCAGCATGCTCCAATAAGAATTAAAAAGCTACCACTAGAAATTTGTCAAATTTATATAGACCAAATGATATAGTAGTTTGTAATCATTTTAATGGAGTTTTAAACGTTCTTCTTACAATTCCTAAATTTTTATATAATTTTTTGGGATCTCCTATAATTTTCAGCTGATTTGAGCCGAAATACAAGACCAATCAATTCAAGGATGCAACCTTTGAGTAAAAGAAACAATGACTCGACACACGCGACATTTGAATGCAAATACAGTAATGCATGTTTTTTTAAACAGTAGAAGCAAATTAACCTTTAATTTGGACCTCTGTACCATCTAGTAATGCATATGTTAGAGACTACTTAATCAAATTGAATCTTGGAGACATCATGATCAAATTGAATTCCAACACATTTGCACAAGTTAATGGTAAACTGATGCCTTTCAAAAGAGGAATCATCATATTACGGTGCTGGAGAGTCTTGTTTAGCACCTCTCCATCTCCCCCCTCCTTAAGTGCAGAGGTCGTTCTAATGCCTTTACACCACCCCCAAATAACAACAACAACAACAACAACAACAACAAACAACAATAATCCAATCATGCTGGTTTTTGAAAAAAAAAACCCGATATTTCTCAGACAGTATCAAATGCTTGGTAGTGTTGTGCTACTAGCGGTTAGTATGCACGTACAAAGGTATAAATTAGCTAGAAAAATAGAGTTGTACTTTATTAATCTAGGAGTGTTATATAATCAAAATAGGGTTCAACGGTGACACCATGTTAATCCTAAATTTCTAGAAATTTTCACATTAATTGTAAAAAAAATAGATCTACATTTTTTAAAAGAAAGATTTCATATGAACTGCACCAAAAAAATAAATTAAAAAAATAGAAATAAGAGTTCATGCTAGATTAATTTTTTTTATTAACCGCAACAAAGCAATATAGAATATATAAATTCAAAATAGAATAATAAAATAGGAGTCCATGACTCCATGTTAAATTAGCGAAAGTGTTTATATTCGCTACAACAGCAACAAAAAAAAAAACATAAATGTAGAATAGAAATTGATGGATATAAGAGTTCATATCAAATTAAAAGATCGAGGCAAATCTAACCAGGCAAACGTGTGGGATATCATGCTCGTTTTGTATTAAAAGCTAACGCCAACTGCTCAAACTCTGCATGGCTGCATCTAATTAAAACTAACCCTCCTTTTGGTTCCAAATTTTAGCACCTGTGCCAACATCCTCTCCCAACCAGTCAATACAATACTAACAACGGCATTATTCCTTTGGAAAGTGGCTGATATATATGTTAGCATATCATTCTCTTTTCTACCTGTCCCAACAAATATGGCCACGCTAAGTTGCTAGCCTGTCTCTGAAGAGCGATGACTCGGTTCCTAACACAGTACATCCTATTGATCTATTCCCTCTTTTTGATTGCCCTTGCCTTTATGATTGATGCAATGTACACATAAATTGCACTCCAACAACACCAATTGCTAATAGCTTATATTTTGCTTTTGCTTCAACACTGTCTTCTACTAATCATCCGCATGAGCACACATTGCTTAACTAGCATGTACACACAAATATATACCTGCTGCCTAGCTTGCTACCTGCCACTACATGTCTGGGTCGATTGTCTCTATCGAAATGTGCCTCCAAAGGTTGGGTGCCAGAACTCCGGCGCCATCTCGCTCCCCACCGTGTAAGTGCTGGCCACCGGGACGAGGCAGAGGCCCCGGCTGCGCAGGTCCGGCTTCGCCTCGCCGCCCTCCTTCGCCTTGTCGGAACCCTAGTTCATGAGGGGGATGCAATCGATTTGTGAACAAGAACACAAATCAATACCATTGCACAATTCAAACAAGATATATGCATATGTATGTATACCTGTGGGTGTTGTTGTAGCTGCACGGGTCGCCCACACCTCAAGTACGGAGAGCTCAGAGACTGCAGGTATCAGTTAGCATATGAAACGAGTCAGGCAGCTTCTATTTGGGAATAAATGGACATAGAAATTCTTTAGCGATTTTTAATCAATTAGAGGATCGTTTAGATGCTTTGATGCTTAATTACGGCAATTTTTTTTTTGCTTGAGAAATAGATACTTACGGCAACTTGGTCGTGCAGTAACTTGATGTATTCGATGGCCTCGTGAAGAACCGATGCGGTATCCGTCTAATTAAAGCGCAGTTGCAATCGGAAAAGACAAGGTGCAAATCAACACATCAGCTTAAATTCGAGATGAATTATTATGGAGCAGCTAGCGATCTGGCAGAGGCCAAAAAAGAGAGGGGAAATAAACGACAGAGAATTTAGATTTGAGAGTTGAGACGACTACTGATGCAGAAACGAAAAGGAAAATACAGGGCGGAGTGACGGATGCGATACCTTTCCGAAAGGCGAGACCAGTTGCTGGAGCGCAGTGATTCTGTCCCCGAGCTTCTCTTTCCTCACCTGCCGATCGAGGAGAGCGAATCAAAAGCGATCCAAAAGCCATCACAAATTCACAATTCAATCGATGCGATGCGATGGCGATGCTATTGCTGCCTTGCAAGAACATCTAACCGATCGAGCTAGAATTCAAGAATGGAATGGAAATGGAATTGAAGAAGAGATCAAGAAGATCAGGGGAAAAACGAGAATTTTATGTCTGATCGATCGGTTAGCTGGATCACCGGCCTGCCGGCGCGCACCTTAAAAGTCGGCAACGGGGACGGCGGCGCGATGCGGGGCTTCTTCGGCGGCGGCGCCGCTGCGTCAGGAGCGCTTCTTCTCGTCGCCGACGAGCAGGCGTCCTGGGCAGGCTCCGCGTTGGACTGCACCTGCATAACCCGCAGGAGTTAGACAGCTGAAACCCTAGCTAGCAATGAACAGAAGCTACTCCTCCATATCGATCACACCTTGGGGTCCATGGCGGGTTTAGGATCTAGGGCCTGCAAGAGAAGCTGCGTCGGCTCCGTCGCCGGTGGCCCGAACAACCCAGGTGAGCTGAAGAAGCCCGGGAACTGCTGCTGCTGCTGGTGCTGTGCGGACGGCGACGAGGAGGACTTGAGCAGCTGCGAGAACGCGTAGCCGGGGTACTGATTGTCCGCGTACACGGGCACGCCCTGCGACGCCGCCGCCGCCGCTTCGTTGGCGTAGGCGGCCGGCACGAGAGGCGCCGCCTCGCCGTCGAGCAGGAAGTTGCCGCTGTCGCCGCCATGGAGCTGGAGCTGAAGCAGCGCGTTGAAGCCATTGGCGGCGGCGCCCTGATCAGCCGCTGCTGCTTTCCCGCCCCTACTAGCCAGCCATGCATGGAATGGAAGACAAACCAAAAAAAAAAAAAAATTATACCCAGAGACCTTCATGGCGCAAAATCCATATCTAGCTAAGCTCGAATCCTGCTTACAAGAAGACCTGCGTCCAATCCATGTGAGGATCACCAAGGAAGGACGACGAGGAAGCGCCGCCGCCGGCGGCGGCGGCGGCAGGTAAGCCATGCTGGAAACTCATCGAAGCACTAGTGCTACTAGCTGCCGGCTCGGTGGCCGCTGGCGCCGTCGAGCACGCCGACGCTTCGTCGTCGTCGTCCCCGGCGCCGGCGCGCGAGGAGCTCCACCACTCGTCTGCCATGGGAATATGAGATCGATCAAGCCGAGCTAGCTAGCAACCTAGACCGACGCCGCGCAAGGCGTCGGTATATGTGCCAAGTGAGAGGAATCCGGCCGGTATTGGCCCGCCGGACGGTGGACTTCTGGCCGGCCGGAGCGGAGGTTTGTGTTCTTGTACGTGTGTGTGTGTGTGTGTGTGTGTGTGTGTGTGAAGGGCACAGTTCGAGGGGGCTCTGACTTGCGAGCTTCTGACCTTGGGATGGGGGTGTGGCTGGGACGCTGGGTAGCTCATGGTCGTCAGGGCCTCGCTTTTTGCTGATTATATTAGAATATCTCGCTAGCCCCGCAACGCATACAATCACGCGGGAGAGGAGGTTAGTCGAAAGTACGAGCGCGCACGAGCATGCACAGCGTCCATGAACAGTGGCGTCCTTTGGCCCCTAGTTTTTTAGGTT
Organism: Raddia distichophylla; assembly: GCA_005191435.1. Classification (NCBI taxonomy): domain Eukaryota; kingdom Viridiplantae; phylum Streptophyta; class Magnoliopsida; order Poales; family Poaceae; genus Raddia; species Raddia distichophylla. Next base: position 1,321,015 of record SPJY01009124.1, read on the forward strand.
CAGTTCTTTTGAGTTGATCCGAACGGTTAAACAGCTTAACGGCCGAAATGACAAAATTTTAAGAGTTCTAGGTGTAGCATCAAGATTTGGTTCATTTAGTTTGACTTGCTTTTTAAAGCGTTAAAACCCACCTTCAGAGCAACGAAAAAACGAACTAAAAAACTCAAGGAATATGTCTTTCCAAAACATAGATAAGCCGTTAAGCTTTTAAGTCGTTAAGTTGTTAATCTGAAAAGAACATAGCCTTAATCATCTAAAACTATAAATTAAAAGTTTAAAATCTTACCAAATTAAAATTTTAAAATCCGACCAAATCAAAAGGCTATAATCTAAGAAATCTTGAAATATAACAAAAACAAAGAAAGTCAAAAGGATGAAATTTTAATGTGAAATATGGCCGAATTTCAAATATTTTGGAAACTAGCCAAATTTTATATTTTAAATTGGCCAAACATTGTAACTTGGCCAAAATTTGAAATATGGCCTTTTTTTTTTGAAATCTGACTGATATTGGAAATTTAAACAAATAAAAAATTGAAATCTTCCAAAACTATAAAATTTCTAAATCTTCAATTTTTACCAAATACAAATTCAGTTAGATTTAATTTTTTGGTTAACTCATGTGATCAACTAGGGTAATATGGACATTATCGTAGGTTTTGACGGTGTCTACTAACAAATTGCAATGGTATACAAGATAACAGTGTGCCAACGGTTGAGAACCGGGATTCTCAGGTGCTGAGCTTATAGATGGCCAAATGGCCGGCACGAGGCACATCGATTTTGGCCCGACAAGAGCACGATCCGGCACGATATTAAACGGGCCGTGTCGGCCCGGCACGAAGTGGCGTGCCGTGCTTGGGCCGAAGGCCAAGCCCGTGGGCCGGCACGGCACGGCATGATTATATTTTTTTAATTTTATTCATTCAATATAGGTATATAAACAAGCCTTGATGTATCTAAGCACAACCGAAAACGTGCTCAGTTGGCTAGCTAAGCTTGCGCAGGTAGCGCAGCGCGCCTGGAGGTCGCGGGATCGAATCCTCCCTAGTGCAAAAAATTTGTTGGCGCTCTCCCGCCTCCTCCTGCGCGCAGCTCGCGCTAGCCCAACGGGCTGCCGTATAAACGGGCCGGCCGGGCACGGCTAAGCAAGCCTCGTGCCTGGGCCTCAGCCTCGACCCATGGGCTGGCATGGCACGGTACGATTAGTTAAACGGGCCGTGCCTTAACGGGCCCGTGCCGTGCCGTGCCGGGCCGCCCGTTTGGCCATCTATAGCTGAGCTTATTTAGTTGAATTAGGAACCAACCAAGATCCTTGAGCTAATCATTCCGAGGGTCACTTCTGACCTTGACAAGTGTGACAACGCCAATTAGGGGCATTTAATGTGTGACACGCCATCTTACGCCATTATAAGACCTATGATACCTTCTTTAGTGTTGGCAATATCCTATCGCTACGTGTCTCGGGCAAAGGTTTGCTTGGGATGCCCACAGTGAGTCATGCGGGGGAGTTTGGCCGGGTCTGGCTGTGGGTCCATCAGACAAGGTTTGCGGGGGCCCATGGAGCTCGCCTGCGGCGCTATGTGGACTGGGCCTCGACACGACAATTTTGCAATAGCACAAATGATATTGCAAGTTAAATGAATGCCATACGATAAATATTTTCTAGGGAGTGACTTGGGGATGGACGTCCGTTCGATCGGACGCCGTCCCCGTGCGTGGCCCAGCCCAAATCCATCACATGCAGCGCGTGACAGCACTGCACCCGTTTATCGCATGCATGCAGCTAATGTAAAAAGAGCAAGTGAGCACAACACGCTTCCTTTTTCTTTGATGACACAAGATGACATCAACAAAGATTCTTTGTTGTGACTTTACTTTCGATGGCCATAGATTTTTACTTGGTGTTTCAATTCACAAACCGTTTTTACGAACAAAACAAGAGCAATGTTGCTATATATTTTTGGGCGCGACTACGGACCTCAGCATCACATAATTGGAAGACGATAATACAACAAAAGGAATTTGTACTACCATAGCTAGCTATAGCTGGCAGCCTCAAAGTTTTTTCTAGTTTATGAACAATATTCCTTAATTAACAAGTATGGTGTTCTGCACATTTGTGCGAATAGTTTTATAATTGTAGGGCTATTTTTATTTCAAATTTGTATTCCTTTATTACAATTGGACATAGACTTCTTTTCTAGTTCTGTAGCATGGGCTCTTATTTGTATTATTTGTTTTTTTTCAGTTGGAACGGAACCTTTTATTTCACTCGAAGCCATTATAATTTAGACCCATAATGATTGACGGTATAGATATCTTTTCCTCTCCCTTTAATATGAAAATTTCTAGTATTTTAGAATTAACATGATGACTCTATTTAATTTTGCTTTAAGTTTTATTGAAGTTGATATGTAATCTTTCTTTTAATCTAAGCCATTATAATCTAGACCTACAATGATCGACAATGTAGATCTTTCTTATTCTTACTTATTAATGCGGAAATTTCTAGTATTTTATGATTAACGTGGTATCTCTGTTTAACTAATTTAATATAATGAGTAGGGTGCCCCACGCAATTGCACGACTAGATTTGTGTCAATATTTAATATGACATGGGCATTACTTTTTCGCTTTTGCTCCCACGCGGGCGCTTGCGCTCGCGGGCTCGCGCAGGCGCTGACGTCGCTGCTAGCATCCCTTATCTTCCTCGGCAAACGCGGCGCCGTGCACGGCTAAGTGCTCGCGAACGCCGGGCCGCCCTGCTCGAGGCCACCGTCGTTGCCTGTTCCGACGGTCCGTCGATCTACTCTTCTCTACCTCTCTAATTTGCTCGATTGGTAGCTTACAGAGTTTTTTTCACTTTTTTATACTGTTTTTTCAGTACTTCTGTACGGTGAAATTTCTGTTCAATCGTACTGAAAAAAGGATCGCTTGCATGAAACGCAAAACGCAGGCGCCGGCGTTCTAGTTGGTCCCTTTTTCGCCTTTGCTCCTTATTACGAATTTATGCAGATTTTTCTAGCTGAAATATGATATGTTTGTTTTAATATGGCATCGACTCTTATTCCTATTATCTTATTTGATAATTATAGTAGCCTAGTAGGTATGAACTCCTCTTTTAATATAAGACAATATAATTCAACCCACTATAATCGATGGTGCGGTTGTTGTTTTTTCTGATTAACGTGAGAATTTCTATTTTTTTATTAACATAAAAACTTTTTAGCATTTTCGTTATATGTTGTAGACAGATAGACAATAGATTTCCTTCTTTTTTCTTGTGTACCTGAGCTAGCTAGATTGAAGCAGCTATCAAGGCGTTGATCATTGGCGGACCGTGTAATTCGCTTTCGGACATGCATAAGGTGTTATTGTATTGCTCTTGCGAACAAGCAAAGCAGGATGTATGTGTTGGGTTTTTTTAGTGTAAAGCAACGGCGATTAGTTATAGCCTTATGCATGATTTTCTTTTGCACGTCAGTAGCTTTATGATTCGGTCAATCTTCAGATAAACGCGCTAATATCTTCTGTGCCTCGTTTCTTGCTTGCAACACAGTGCACTCAAGAGATCGATGCAGCTTCAAGGATTGCAAGTTCAGAACCAAACTAGTGAAATACTACTAATCTTATAACCTTTTTTTTTTTGAAGGGAAAGGCAGGAGAGCTGCCGTCCATTCATTGATAAAAGAAGAACGGTGCGACGTACCAAAGTTACAATAGTTACAATGCAGCAAGGCTGCTGCACCCCGGCCAAACGGCCGCACCCACACGTGCAAGGCCAAGAGACCTTGCGGCAACACACAATTGGAAGGGAAGGGGAAGAAAATAACACCGGCCACGCCGGGCGCACAACCAACACATACAACGACGGACGACTCTGAATTAGCAGACCTAGTAGACAACCAAGAAGTGCAGCAGTGACTAACACGACGCCTCCAACAAGGTAACGACGGGTCAGACCCGCCGCCGTCGTGCGATCACCAGGGTTTTCACCCGAAATGAAGGAAGGGGTTGTAAGAAGATGCCTCCAACGAGGGGAACGTCACCAAAGGTGACGCCACCATCCGCCTAGGAATGGGCAGGGCTTTCGCCCAAGCCCCTCCCCCACCAACGCACAAAGTGGCTGCCACAAAAGACCACCAACCGAGTCACAGACTGAAGCCGCAGGGCGGAAGAGCGCACATGAAGCGCCGCCACTTAACACGGAAGACGCCGCCCACACCAACAAGCACCCCGTAGCAGAAGGAGGTCCAAGACGACGAGGGCGGGACCAAGCCAAGCAACGAAGAACCGCAAACACTCCCGGAGAGGACGTCAGCCAAAGTTGAAAAGCGGGGGTAACGAGGGCACCATGAACCCGAAGAAGTAGGCCACCCGACCCCTTCGAGGTCCAGGGTCCCAAACGACAGATTATCACCGACCAACCAGCCCACGGGCTCGGAAGAGGCCGCCGGTGCTACCGGGTCCCTCACAGGGAGGGGAGGGACGGGGCAGCAAGGGCGGGACCAAGCACGAAGGAGATGGACGAAGATGACGCCGAGAGGAGACACCAGACGATGGAGGAGAAGCCGCCGGTCTCGCACCCTGGAGCACACCGCTCCGGCCGCGATTTGGGCCTCCTGCCACAAGATCTGGCCGCACCGAGAGCGCTCCCCTCTGAGCGGCCACTACCAGGCGGGCACAGGGCGAGGGGAGAAGGGGGGTGAGAAGAAGGAGGAGTTTGCCGATGCTTCCACCATCTTGCGCTGGCCATCCCGCGCCATCAACGCCTCGCGCCGGCCACCACGCGCCATCGGCGCCTCGCGCCGGCCACCACGCGCCACTGGCGCCTCGCGCCGGCCAACCGCGTCACCAGCTCCTCGCGCCGGCCAACCGCGCCACCGGCTCCTCGCGCTGGCCACCTTTTTCGCCTTTGCTCCTTATTACGAATTTATGCAGATTTTTCTAGCTGAAATATGATATGTTTGTTTTAATATGGCATCGACTCTTATTCCTATTATCTTATTTGATAATTATAGTAGCCTAGTAGGTATGAACTCCTCTTTTAATATAAGACAATATAATTCAACCCACTATAATCGATGGTGCGGTTGTTGTTTTTTCTGATTAACGTGAGAATTTCTAATTTTTTTATTAACATAAAAACTTTTTAGCATTTCCGTTATATGTTGTCGACAGATAGACAATAGATTTCCTTCTTTTTTCTTGTGTACCTGAGCTAGCTAGATTGAAGCAGCTATCAAGGCGTTGATCATTGGCGGACCGTGTAATTCGCTTTCGGACATGCATAAGGTGTTATTGTATTGCTCTTGCGAACAAGCAAAGCAGGATGTATGTGTTGGGTTTTTTTAGTGTAAAGCAACGGCGATTAGTTATAGCCTTATGCATGATTTTCTTTTGCACGTCAGTAGCTTTATGATTCGGTCAATCTTCAGATAAACGCGCTAATATCTTCTGTGCCTCGTTTCTTGCTTGCAACACAGTGCACTCAAGAGATCGATGCAGCTTCAAGGATTGCAAGTTCAGATCGATCCAAACTAGTGAAATACTACTAATCTTATAACGTCGACGTACGTATACTCGATCAATTCAGCGCTCTCTGAAAACAAGAGAATTAAGCAGAGAATTTTCAAAGCAAATTGGGCTAGGTGCATGCCTAGAGGCCACGTACGTTCTGCAGCATCTCATATCCAGGCATGTACAGAGAATTTAGGTAGACACAGTTACAGTGAATTAATCTAGCTAACCAATAGCCTGAAACTAAAGGATCTGAAGCACAAGATCTGAAATGCATGGGCATCGGCGGAGAAAAATGGCAATCTGCTGAACATGAACATGAACATGAACACACATATACAACAGCATGCGGCCGTGCCCCGTGAGGCCGTCTACGCTGTAACGTACGGTGACGTCACGCCCGCGTGGACACGCGCGGCCGGTGGCGCGGGCGTGGGGCCGGGCGGCGCGCGGGCCGGGTGGGTGTGGGCCGAGGTCGTCGCACGCGTGCCTCCCCGGCGGGCCTACCCTCTCCGCCCGGCCCCGCCGGCCGGCCAATGCCCCCCGGCCGCGGTCGAGGCCCTGAAAGCGACCGCCGCCGCCGCCCGCACCACCCGTCCGCCTCCCGGCCCGCACGCGCGCGCCAGCTCGACCTCGCTGCAGCGCTCCAGTGCTCCTAGCTAGTGGCTACTAGCCCGGCCCGGCTGCGCGCCTACACGCGCGGCGACCTTGGCAAAGCCGGCCTCGCCTTTAAGCCGCCGTGGGATGCGCACGTATCATCACCGGCTTGAACGAACGCGGAGCTCTGGAAGAGTGAGCCAAAGCGGGCGCTGACGCCAACCAGTCCGTGGTCAGAGCGCCGGGCACTGAAAGAAAGGATGGGAGAAGCGCTGCGTGATGAGGTGAACCGACGAGGAGGCAGCAGTGACCGCTCACGAGTACCAGCGCTACAGAAAACAACGGTGAACCCGACGGCTCAAACTGTCTAGACAAAAAAAAAAAAAAAAAAAACCCCAACAGACACATACCTCCCTAACACAAAGGTCAGAATGAACATCAAGAAGGAATTTTTCCCCAGCTAAAAGAAGAGGACCCCGTGACCCCGCCGCTCGGCGCTCCGCCGGCGGCGGCCACAGCCTAGCCGCTCCGCCGCGCTGTCGGCCGCCTCAGCCTAGCTCAAACCAATCCTCCGCGCGCCCAAACTCTGGCCTCACCACCGCGCGTCCATTTGCCATGGGATCATCCAGCTACTCCACCCCAGAGAAGCGTGGTTCGAAGCTCTCAGATCTGCAGGCAATCAATGGCCTTCCGCCCTGCGCTGCCTCGCCGCTGCAGGGAGAAAGCATTCACTCCGCCGCGCTTCTTCCACTCCATAGCCCACTTTCCAACAGCACCTCAAACCCCCCTACCGATTCCGGATCCCCAATCCCTGCCGCCTCCATAGATCTACATCGCCCCTTTCCCCTTCCGGCGCCAGCTGGACCGTCTGCCGCTTCCCCTGCTGTTGCCAGTCGCCGCCCCACGCAAAGTTCCCCTCCGGATGCTCAAGGATGGCGGACGATTCTTCCAAGGGGTGGCCGGATCTCCCGGGTCGCCACTTCCGGCACCAGGTAACCCAACCACCCGTGTCATCCCCATCGCCCGCTCCGCCTCCTACTTAATGTTGGTGCAAGGGAGATGCCTCCGCTGCCTCGCTTCGGACCATCGTGTTTCCCACTGAGAGACCCGGTGAGGTGTTTCACCTGCAGGCGAAGTGGCCATCTAGCGAGGTTTTGCCCCCAGAAGGCCAGGCAGCCAGTTCACCACCGCCTACGCTTCCCAATGCACAACCATCTCCGCTATCTGTCTCGCCCTCCACCGTCGACCTTCACGCCCTCTGTCCCTCCACCCACTTCACTCAACATGGCCCTGTCATCCGCTGAGGACTACCGTCCCGGGCTCGCTGCTCAGTGGACACTTCACAGCACGTCCACCATCATCTCCTCCCCAGCGATCGAGCACCGAATGCACCGGGCTCCGTAGCCAGGCAGCTTTGCTTGTGGCCGCCAATGGCCGCTCGGGTGCCTCGGCCGAGGAGGCGGCCCACGCCATTGAATCTCAGCTTGGTATTCCCTTCAACAACCTCCGAGTTCACAAGCACCAGCCGGAGGAGTTCTTTGTGTTCTTCGATTTCCCCGTGCAGCGCGATCTAGCTCTTGATGCTAGCACAATCAGGGTTGGTGCGACAGACCTCGCCGTCAGGCCGTGGAGCGAGGAATCTCACACTTTATCTCGCACCTAGTATTACTGTGCACATCTGTGCATCGAGAGCAGTTGCCTCTCCATGCTTGGTCGCAGGCGGCCATGGAGCAGGTCGTCAGGGATTTCGGCTCGTTCGATAGGCTAGACACTAAGACAGCGAATAGGGAGGAAACTAGAATTTTTGGCTGCTGGGTTTGGGTTTAGAACCCTGACATCATCCCGAAAACAAAAGGTTGTTTTTTTCCCAGCGGGCCCGGCCTGTGCGTCGGAGATCGCTGGTCATGGTGAGCCGAACCGGCCTCAGCCTCTGCGTGGTGATGTTGTGCAGTTGCTCATCCACCTCAATACTGTCGAAGACTGGTATCCAAGCCAGGACCATTCGCCGGAATCGCCTGTAAGCGGACTTCCCACTGATTCTTCTAGCTCGGACGAAGAGGCTTTTCCAAGAATCTCCACGTTCACTTGGCACCCTGGCTTCGTGGATGGCACAGGGCCTCACTGCACGGAGCCGGCGCTGCCGGTTCAAGCTCGTCTGCAGGCTGCCCCGGTGCACACTAGCGGGCGCTTGGGTGGATGCCGGCCGCCGGCGCGGCCATCTGGCCGCAACGATGATGGGCCCGATCGGGGCCGTGGAGGGGAGCGCCGTACCTGGAAGGAGGTGATTCTCAGTCGTAGCTGCTCCAAGGAGGCCCCGGGCGGGGGCACCTCTGCCTTTCGCCACCGGAGTCGAACCCCAGCTAGTAGGCGCCATGCGGGTGGCCAGCCCTTCCTGGTCTCCACTCGGCTGCACGGCCGGTCACCGGTGCGCGCGTCGGCGCGACGTCGCAGTCGGACCCGCACCAAATCGCTTCCCCGCTCGCCGGTGCGAGCTCCGGCGCACCGTCGCAGTCGGTATTGCACCAGATCGCTTCGCCGCGCCTCGCCGGCTGGAGGGGTTGGACTTGAGTCCTTCCGTGCCGGCTCGGTGGGCTCGGTCTATCCTTCTGAGGCTTCACCTGCGGTGTGGAAAGGGCAGGCGGAGCAGGACCCTTTGCTCGCTTTGTTTGCCTTGTTGCCGCCCTGCCACGATGCGCACCAGTCGGCCCGCGGCCCCGACCCGATGCTTGGTGAATTTGATGTTGCTTCCTTGCATGCTCAGGCAAAGCCGCTGTCCTTCTCGCCGGATAACGTGGCCGTTGCTCCGCCATTACCGGTGTTCTCGCTGTCCGTTTGGGGTGCGATTTCATCACCAGTGGGCAAAGCGTTGCACCCGGAGGTGCTTGCCTCGGGATCTCCTGGGTCGCCCGGCCTAGTCCTGCCGATGCTGGAACGTGGTTTCTCTGGGACTCCTGAGGCGGCCAGTGCGGGCGGGCAAGAAAAACACTTTCCCGTCGCCCAGGACATCAACGGATCTCCTCTCGCTGGTATGAACGATGTTCCTCGTGAAGCTTTAGATGCCTCGGTTGATCACAATTTGTATCTGGATAGTCTTTTCTTACCGACAGATGATCCGATCTTCTCCCTGCCGCCCCCCCACCGCCGCCAAAACCCGACGCTCCTAAAGGGGCTAAGATGGGCGGTACAGCGTCGCGCCAGTCTTCTGTTCGACGCAGCTCCTGTCTCGCCAAGCTACCGGCAGTGCCAGTTTCAGAACGTGCCAAGCTGCGTATCATGAAGAGCATGGGCATCATCCCACCCACTACTGAGGAGCTCACTGCAGAGGCTATGGAGACTTACCTAGCCTCCTTCAAGAAGCCTTTGCCGGAGTACGTCGTCTCGGGCCTCACAGCCATAGCGGGACTGGCAGAGGAGCCGCTTCTGGATATGGAGATCACACCTCAGCAGGAGATCGCACCTAAGCAGGACGCCGGCTCTCTGAATAACGCTGTAGGGGTGTAGTCCGTTTCTGTTTTGGGTAGGGTTAGGCTACCAAAGTTGTCTACTAGTCTTCACATGTCATCCACCATTGTTAACTTCACTGTTCACCGGAGGATTAGCCTTGTGGTTCCCTTCGACTTGGGCTCGTACCCACTATGTCTTGTATGTCTGCCACTTGCCTTGTGCTCTGTTTCTAGGGGCACTTTGCATACTATGTTGGAGTCGCTTTGTTTCAATGTTATCACAACAGTGTAGTTTCTTAACATGGAATGTTAGGGGGCTCAACGCCCTGGCTCGCCGTGAGGCCGTCAAGCAACTTGTGACGTCTGCCAAAGTGGATATTTTGTGTCTTCAGGAAACTAAGCTGGAGGTCTTCGACACGCTAGTCGCCACACAACTGGGTGGCACGCGACTAGCAAGTTTCTTTGCACTACCAGCCGTCGGTACTCGCGGGGGAGTTGCCTTGCTCTGGGATGCTGATCGCCTAATGCTGTCTCAGCCACAGTATGGTCGATTCTCAATCTCCGCTACTGTCGCCATAACACATAGCACCTTTCAGTTTCAGTTGACCACGCTCTATGGCCCGACGGCAGATTTCGACAAGGAGGAGTTCCTTTAGGAATTAGTACAGTTGCAGCCCCAATCAAGCACGCCCTGGTTACTCTTAGGGGACTTCAACTTGATTCTGGCGGCTAGTGACAAGAGCAACTTCAATGTGAACTACAACTGGATAAGTCGGTTCCACCGGATGGTGGACCAGTGTGCTCTCAAGGATATCCCCCTATGTGAGCGAAGCTTTACGTGGAGTAATGGTCGGGCAGACCCTACTTTGGTTCGATTGGACTGTGCCCTTTGTAATGCAGAATGGGAACTCCTCTTTCCCAACTACAGGCTGTCAGCTCTTTCTTCTTCTTTCTCAGACCACTGCCCGCTCCTTTTAGCCCCAGGCGTTCAAGTCTCACTGCCTAGGCGCTTTCGCTTCGAAAACCATTGGACTAGGTTTCAAGGGTTCCACCAAGTGGTCTCACAGGCCTGGACGGAATGTCACCATCTGGATCCGTTGTTATCGCTACACTTGAAACTTTGGAGGACTGCACGGAGGCTAACAACCTGGAGTAGGGGTATATCCAGCCGGTTCAAAGACCACCTGGCTATCTCCAATGAATTAATCCTCAGACTCGACCAGGCCCAAGAAATTAGGTATCTTCTTGCTTATGAGCAGGCCTTCCACAAGAATCTCAAAATGAAAGTTCTAAGGTTGGCGGCTATTGAACAGCCCGGGGCAAAACAGCAGGCAAGAGTGCGGTGGCTTAAGGAGGGAGATGCGAACACTAAGTACTTTCACATTAGGGCAAATAGCCGTAAGAGGAAGAACTACATTTCTCATCTGTGCACACCAGTGGGGACGGCAGTAAGCCATGAGGATAAGGAAGGGGCGCTGGTATAGCATTTTTCTCAGTTGCTAGGTGTATCAGCCCCACCAAGCCGAAAATTCAACTGGGACATCCTCAATATGCCAGTTGTGGATTGTACCTCCCTAGATGCTGACATAGACTTGGATGAGATCTGGGAGGCGATTAATCGGTCCCCGAGAGACAAGGCGCCAGGCCCAGATGGTTTCACAGGTTCTTTCTACCGAGCCTGCTGGGATATCATCAAAAATGATGTCCACAAAGCAGTCCAAAGCATACTGTCCTTGCAGGGAAGGCACCTATCCAAACTAAATAGGGCGGAAATCGCCCTCCTTCCTAAGAGCAAGGAGGGGGATCATACCCTTATCAGTAATTATAGGCCTACCAGCTTAGTCCACTCTGTAGCCAAGCTTTTCACCAAGATTCACTCCATTCGTCTGGGGAAGATCCTAGGGAATGTCATCTCGGAGTCGCAGAGTGCTTTTCTAAAAGGCCGGTCGATCCACGATAACTTCATCCAGGTGCAGTCCTTCGTCCGTAGATTACATCGGCGTAAAACGCCATGTCTCATGTTCAAATTAGACATTGCACGAGCCTTCGACTCTTTCCTGGCAGTATCTTCTAGACCTGTTGCGAGCCAGGGGCTTTAGTGACAAGTGGAGAAACTGGATGTCTTTGGTCCTTACCTCGTCAACCTCGTCATCGCTTCTCAATGGTCAACCGGGACCGAGTTTCACCCACAGGAGGGGCTTGAGACAGGGAGACCCGCTCTCCCCGTACTTGTTCATCCTTGCCATAAACGCACTTCATTACGTTCTCACTAAGGCCACATAAATGGGAAGGATGCAAAGGGTTGCCATTCGGGGAGGTGGCATTCGTTGCTCACTTTACGCGGATGATGCTGTCATCTTAGTCAAACCCAACGACCAGGATGTTGGATGTCTCCTTTCCATTCTACAGGATTTTGGAGCGGCTACAGGGTTGCGGGTCAATATGGTCAAAAGCTCGGTCATGCCCATCTGCTGTTCCGCGGTAGACCTAGACCATATCCTTCGAAACTTCCCTGGCAAAGTGGAGACCTTCCCGGTGCGATATTTTGGTCTTCGTCTACATGTACACAGAGTTCGGCGTTTGGACATCCAACCAATTCTTGACAGGGCAGCTTCCCGTCTTGCGGGGTGGAAATAAAGCCTACTATTGGTCGGGGGCCGCCATATCCTAGTCAACTCTGTGCTAAGTGCGCTGCCAATCTACATGCTGACGGCCATGCAGGCTCCGGCCTCCTTCCTGCGTGAGTTTGACAAGATTCGGCGGCGTTTCTTATGGGCAGGAAACATCATTCTTAGTGGTGGGAAATGCAAAGTTAACTAGCCCAAGGTATGCTCGCCAAAGAAAGTAGGAGGTCTAGGCTTGCTAGACTTGGGTCGTGCAGGGCGTGCTTTGCGACTACGTTGGCTTTGGCTACAATGGCACCGAGAGGGAAGCGCTTGGGAAGGGGTGCAACCGCCCTGTGATTCTTCAGATTTAGCGCTTTTCAATGCGTCCATTAAAGTGCTCCTGGGCGACGGGACTAAAGCGCGTTTCTAGACTACGCCTTGGGCGGGCCAAACGGCTCTCTGCTGGATTGCGCCGCGACTATTTCGCCAGGCGCAAAGGAAAAGTGTGTCAGTGGCAGATGCGATACGGGCAAACTCCTGGATGCGAGATGTAGGGCCACTCATCAATGCCCATTTGGTTAAGGAATTTTTCGATCTATGGCGGGTACTGCGAGGCCTTTCACCTGATCTTACGGAAGACCAGGAAGATAGCACCATCTGGAGATGGTCTTGCTCTGGTGAGTACACGGCGCGTTCGGCGTACCGCATACAATTCCAGGGCTCAACCATTTCGCTCTTCCCTAAGATGTTTTGGAAATCTAAGGCGTCGATGAAATGCAAGATTTTCAGCTGGCTTCTTGCACAACATCGGCTTTGGACAGCAGATCGCCTCTAGCGACGGGGCTGGCCCAATAACCAGTTTTGCCCTCTCTGCAACGTTTCGATGGAGACCACGGCCCATTTGTTCCTAGAGTGTCAGTTCTCTAGATCCTTTTGGATCGATGTCGGGGGTTTGTCTGCTTGTCAGGCGTTGGTTCTGTCGGCATGGGCGCAGACGTCCTCAATTAGTCAGTGGTGGGCGGACCGTCTTGCCCACTTTCCCAAAGACACGGCAAACCGGTTGGGCTCAACTATCATGCTGACGCTTTGGATGATTTGGTGCGAACGCAACAGGCGCCTGTTTGAAGGACGTGCACGGCAGCTTCCTGAACTTCTCGCGGACTGGATCGCGGATTGCCAATTGTGGTCGGCGGCTGGAATGGCTGCCCTTCTTAGTGAGTAATCAGTTTGTATGGTTGGCCTAGCTCGGCAGGTTGTGTGTGCCGGGCCGGTGTGAGTGTGTGCCTGGTTTACCTCCAGGCTCACTTCTGTATTTTGTAAAGTTTCTTTCTTCTTCAATGAAATTGTCAGCAAAGCTGACCTTCAAAAAAAAAAACGTACGAAGAAGCCTCGACGTTCGGCCATTGAGACAATGCCATCGAAACCGTTACATTGAGAAAGGAATGTAGTCTCGACGGTTTGAACGTTGAGAAAACTTCGCTTGACGAGCAAATATAATGCGATCGAGACATGTTGCGCTGCTGCCGTCAGAAGAGGTTGGACGGTGTCTCTCTCAACAACATATGGCGACCGTCGAGAGAGAGCGTTTACATGTCTCGTCGACTCTCTTTACCTAGTTGAGAGAAAGTCCAGCCGGGCCCACATGCAACAGTGCAGGTTGGCTCCTCTCTCTCGACGGTCTAATGGTTGCCATCGAGAGAGAGGAGCCAGTCCACACCGTTCCACGGTGTGCAGGGATGGACCTCTCTCATAGACCAACCTTAGGTCATCGAGAGAACTTAGTTTTAGAAAAAATAGTTTTAAAAAATTGGTCGTCGAGAGAACTTTCTTCTTCTCCTCCTCCCCCTCTCGTGTTCTTTATACACATAGCTTAAGTTCAGCTCCAATTCTAGCTCAAGTGAATGTGTTGCCTCGTCCTCGGCTCCAACAACCACGACATCCTGCGTCGACTCCACACTTGTGTCTGGCGCTGCGCCACTCGGCTTTGGAAACCTCATTAGAGACGGAAATCTCAATGGAAACCCTGCCAGAAACCTCACCATCGACAAAAACCTCGAAAACCCTTGGTTTTCAAGGTTTTCAACGAGGTTTCCTTCTCTTGCGAGGTTTCTGATTGGGTTTCCGTCGATATTTTCATGACCAACGAATTTTTCATCAAGTGGTTTCTGACGAGGTTTTGGGGTTTCTGGCAATGTCTCCGGTGAACCCTTTGTGCGCCAGCTTGAGTGTGCGAGTCGTGGTGCTGGCTGACTAGAGAGGAAAAAGACACATTTAGAGAGGAAGGACTAATAGACAAGAATTAGATGTTTTGTGTGGAGCTTACCACGAAAACGTAAGGTGCAAGGAAGTCCTTGTGCACACGATACATGGAGACAAAATTACCATTCTATAGAGCATCTTCAGTATGAGTTATAAAATACTTTTCATTTTATTTGTTAGGATGAGTTGTTGGAGCAAAAAATCTTTTATAATATAGTGTAACATATGAAAGAATTTTAGAGGTATTATAAATACAGTTTATAAGAAATAACGGTAGAGGAATTTAAAATCTTTGGCGGATAGATGCTCTTAGTTCAGACCAGAAACACCCACTATGCGATGAATGTTGGAATTTGGCCTATGGCCAATAGGCCCATTCATGAAAAATACCACAGCATATAAAAGTTTAGTACCACCTTGCAAGTTGATGGGGAAATATACCAACTTATAAGGGAGAGATTCCAACTCCCCTTGTCATGAGACACATGGGGAGTGGAAGTCTATTTGCTAGAGTCATAGGCACGCGCGCGAGCGATTACGCGTTTTTCTCCGTGCCGTGGATTAAATCCTGGCGCACTAATCTTCTTTTTATTTTGGGTTTATCCGCTGCAAGGTAACTCCCCCGATTTTTGTGGATCGAACAAACGGCTCGTAATGTGCGTCCGTTCTACGTGGGGAGGCGGTTACTTTTTCGAGATAAATCTCCAGGAGACTTAACTCTTGTTCTCTCTCGCATTCCCATCGGCTGTGTCGAGTCCTCGCGCGATCTAGTTCCTCGTCAACCTTCCTCTCGGCGTGCACCAAGAGGGACAGCGGGATCTCCGATCCGATTGCTGCCGTGAGACCTGCACAGGAGGGCGGCAATCAGGTTTCTGGGCAGCGCATCTGCGCAACCGCTCACGCCGACGAACCTCGACGTCGACTACTTCCTCTACGGCCGGACGTTTCCTCTTCGCGTTCTCCTCTTCGTCGATCCCTACGTAAGTTTCCTCCTCTGACTCCAGTCGCCGCGAGTACGCGGCTAGGGTTTAATTGATTGCCAGTATGTTTTGCCTATTGAGTGCCTGCTTGGTTTTACATCTGGTTTGTCGTATAATTAATTTCGAAATTGATATAATGCCTATATTTCCAACAATGAAAAATGTAAAGATCAGTGAGAGTGATCAGAGGTTGTTCGCCAATGGTTTTCCCGGTTAACTAGTAAACCACTGTAGCCGAGTTTTTTTAGTCCAAACAGTTTGGTCACTCTGTCCAAGTTGGCACGTCACTGACCACGGTGCTCTCTGTACTAGTTACTTAGCATGCATTACCGGCCCAGCATGAAGTAGTAGCAATATGGCCCACTCATAATTAAGTGACCGAAGCCTTGCAGATAAGTCACTTAAACCTTACAGAATACTACTTAATGTTAGAATTATTGGGCCTGGCCCATTTAATATCTAAATAATTCCTGGAAAATCTCAAAGGCCCATGTATGCATGAGGCATGTGAAATTCTTTAGTACCATATTGCTAGTGGGATGAGTGGAGGACATGCTTAAATAGTGGAGCTTGCTCCCTCCCACTAGAGAATGTGATGGGAAAGAGAAATAGAGAATCACACGCGCGCGCTCGCCGCCTCGCCTCGCCGGGCCGGGCCTCTCGGGCTCGGGCTCGGGCTCGGGCTCGGG
>SPJY01009124.1:1338061-1368920 GCA_005191435.1 Raddia distichophylla
GCGCGGGGCGACGGCGGGGCGTGCCAGGGGCATGGCGGCTGGGTAGGGGCAAAAGCCAAAGGGATGTGGTGGCTGTCTAGGGTTCCTGGAGTGTTGGGCTGAATGTCTAATGGGCTGACTGATGTTATCGAATACCCGAACATTTATAATACCCGGATACCCGAATCCGAACCGAATCTGTCGGGTAGCTCTTATATCATATCCGATCCGAACCCGCTTAGGAAAAATCGGGTATTACCCGAACCCGACCCGATACCGACGGTTAAAATTTTTTCATACCCGTTTGCTTGTTGCCATGAGCCGGGTCGGGTACCCGTCGAGTAGTACCTGACCCGTTTTCAACCCTAAATATAAGGTGATCGAGACAGGTTGCGTTGCTGCCGTCAGAAGAGGTTGGACGGTGTCTCTCTCCACAACCATGTGGTGACCGTCGAGAGAGAGCAGTTACATGTCTCGTCGACTTGCTTTAGCTAGTCGAGAGAAAGTCCAGTGGGCCACACGCAACGGTACATGTTGGCTCCTCTCTCTCGACGGTCTAATGGTTGCCATCGAGAGAGAGGAGCCAGTCCACACCGTTCCACGGTGTGCAGGGATGGACCTCTCTCATAGACCAACCTTAGGTCATCGAGAGAACTTAGTTTTAGAAAAAATAGTTTTAAAAAATTGGTCGTCGAGAGAACTTTCTTCTTCTCCTCCTCCCCCTCTCGTGTTCTTTATACACATAGCTTAAGTTCAGCTCCAATTCTAGCTCAAGTGAATGTGTTGCCTCGTCCTCGGCTCCAACAACCACGACATCCTGCGTCGACTCCACACTTGTGTCTGGCGCTGCGCCACTCGGCTTTGGAAACCTCATCAGAGTCGGAAATCTCAATGGAAACCTTGCTAGAAACCTCACCATCGACGAAAACCTCGAAAACCCCTGGTTTTCAAGGTTTTCAACGAGGTTTCCGTCTCTTGCGAGGTTTCTGATTGGGTTTCCGTCGATGTTCTCATGACCAACAAAGTTTTCATCAAGTACGACAAGGTTTCGGGGTTTCTGGTGAGGTCTTCGATGAACCCTTTGTGCGCCAGTCTGAGTGTGCGAGTCGTGGTGCTGGCTGGCTAGAGAGGAAAATGACACATAGAGAGGAAGGGCTAATAGACAAGAATTAGAAGTTTTGTGTGGAGCTTACCACAAAAATGTAAGGTGCAAGGAAGTCCTTGCGCACACGATGCATGGAGACAAAACTACCGGTCTATAGAGCATCTTCAATATGAGTTATAAAACACTTTTCATTTTATTTGTTAGGATGAGTTGTTAGGATGAGTATAGTGTAAGATATAAAATAATTTTAGAGGTACTATAAATAGAGTTTATAAGAAATAACGGCAGAGAAATTTAAAATCTTTGGCGGAGAGATGCTCTTAGTTCAGACCAGAACACCCACTATGCGATGCAAACTGTAAAGATCAGAGAGAGTGATCAAACGTCACTGACCACGGTGCTCTCTGTTCTAGCTACTTAGCATGCATTGCCGGCCCAGCATGAAGTAGGAGCAATATGGCCCACTCATAAGTGACTGAAGCCTTACAGATAAGTCACTTAATTATAAGCCTTACAGAATACTACTCCTAGTTCTAAGCCCTCCTACTCCGAGACTACCTGACGAGGAGGCCGGCGTTTGCACGAGGAAATTCAACTCCTTGGCAAGCATGCCATTGCCACCGGATCTCTCCGTTTGGCGTCATGACGCGCCGCATAGAGGATTGCTGTCGGAGAAGAGTCAAAACCTGAACACGTTCGTTAATGAATTTATTAAGGTGGCAGCATTCCGTTACATGATGAAACGGACAGTGTTAGTTAAGAGTAGCACGCAATTGCCGTGAGGAAAGCGTGGTTAGTTAATAATTTAGTGGTTTAACTAACGTAAAGACCTACATCTAATACGCATAGGAAGCTACTTAATTAAACATGTCTCTGGCTAGCTACTCGCTCCATTGTTTTTTATAAGGCCCACATGCATTTTAAAGATTTAAACTTCGTAATCTTTGACCAATAGTTTATTCAATAATATATATTTTTTCTAATAAAAATAAAACCGTTGAATTTGTTTTTGAAAGTATATTTAGTGATTATAATTTTGCTATTATGAAATAAAAAATGGAGGGTCAAAATATAGTTTATAAGATTGTGCCAAATTAAACCACGCCTTATAAAAAACAATAGAAGGAGTAATTGTGAACATTATGTGTGCAACCTCGGCGATCGCACTGTCCTTCTTAATTGTTATCGATAAAACTAGAAAGGGATTGCATGTCTGCGTACATGTAAAAAATAATAATGTAATTTTTTGGAAATTTTCACATTAACCATCAAACAAAGGATAGCCACAATTTTGGCACATATATTTCAAAAACTCATGAGGTAATTATAGGAACATGTCGTTGGGACATCTAGAACAACAAATTTCATGAGCACCTCTAGGACAACACCTATTATGAGTCTAAGAGGTGATCACAATGGAGAAGCGCAAGATAGAAGAAGACCAATTGAGTGTAATGGGTGGACGGGGAGAAATTTTTTATTCCGGTTGGGTTCGAGTTAGAACAGACTCATCAGCCCCTATATATACATAATGTGCCACATTCCTCGATCTATTGCCCTCGGATATACATGGAATCTTTTGGACATGATTATCTTTTAATTTGTTGCTCTTATGGCCTTGCAAATTGCATATTGGTGCCATTGTATGCTTACCCACGGTGTTGAAAATGTACTAAGTATAGTGTTGCTTAGGTGGCGAAAGCAAGGGCATGTCTGTCTTTACCCCTGCGTGCTCCCTTTGGCTGCTTTCTACAGTCTTCCGACAGGGAACAGGAAGGCGGTTGCCTCTTGTGGCTATTGTTTTTTGCTTTTGATTGCCCGCAACATCTGTTTCTTGTAGCTACAGTGGTGGTCAACTTTTGTTGGGTGGAGCATCTTTAAATCCCTTGCCCCATTTTTTTGATTTGTGGGCTTTGGGCAGAAATGTTTCCCTTCTACCACCCAAAGTTCTATATATATCAGGGGCCACCCGAGAGGCGCCAACACGGAGTCTGTGCCCGTAGTTGGCTCCGAGACTTGCAAGCGCTAAAGAGGTTCCCATTCGGAGTCTTGGCTTGAAGTTTGTTCGGAGGGCACGCGGTCTAGTGGAAGTTTTCAATGGCTTTGCCCTCAGTCCTCCCATCGTAGGGGATGGGGATGCCTCCCCTACAACAGATTCACTGCACCACTGATCTACATTTTAAAGCATGTACAAGTAATTTGCAATTGGTTGGATTCGAGGACCCTCATGAGAGTTAACCATCCTATACATCCTTGCGATAAAAAACCCCCAAAAATCTATATTTTTGTGAAATATATGCAGCAACTTGTTTTTTTAAAATAAAATTTATTTATACCTATGTGAATATTTACACACAAATTTTAACATTTTCCATTCTAGAAAGTGTGCAATCTAGAATTTACCTGATGAGGACATCCCAGCCGTGGATAAAATCGTTGCTCCATCCCCGACATGCACTTCTATTGCTGCTATTGTTGCTCCTCCCCCTAACTCATCTTCGATGCTCCAAGGCCTGAATTTGGAAGCTCATCCTTTAAAGCCCTCCTCTACAGTTCAACGATGTCGGCTTACTTCCCCAGGACGTCACATGCCCCAAGAATGGTCCAATCACATGCCCAAATTGTCGTCAAGCTTGACCTGGCCATCCAGGAGCAACCCAACTTTACATGAACATAACTTAGGCATCTGAGGTTCCTTTTCGTTGATCCACAACTCGACATAAAGCTTAGGAGATAAGCTTTCTATTGGATCAAGTCCCTCAGCCAAATTTAGCCTGAAGATACAGAAAATTGCGTAAGAGCATCGCAGACTTAGGTTTAAGAGTGTTGAACCACCATTCTTTTGGCCCATGGCCCATGTATCGTTAGGGTATGGTGGGAATTCAAATCATGGTCGACTCCCTTGCCTTGGCCACCACTCCTTTGGGCACCCCTACCCTAGCTGCCACTATATATACGGCCGTTGTCCTTGTACATTGTTCTTTAGGCTTGGTTGTGTTTGGGCAACCCTGTGTGTGACCCTCCTCGTAATCGCTTGTGTCGACTAGACCAACTGAGATGAGAAACATACCTCACCCTTGATTAAGAGATTGGTTCGATACCAGATTGCTATCCATCTTGTTCTTACCTATTCTCGATTGCTCGCAAGGATAAAGTTCAATCATGTCTAGACGTGGCTGATCAACTCGAGTTGGTGGCGTTGCGATTGTCGGTTTTCTTCCTTGCAGATTGGTCATCGAGATCAGTAGTTCACCATCTTCAAATTGATATATTGTTCTCATCAGAAAACTCCCATTGCCCCAATGCCCCCATAATTACCATATGGACTCTGAACTCGCTTGCTTGCACACTCGGAGCTGCAAATCCTACTATAAAAATCTTCGGAGTGGCAAATTCTAAATTGTTTGTAACATTTTGTTGAGGAATTTATGCTAGGGGTAGGCCGGTAGGCCCATGTGCAACTATATTTTAGAATTCAAAATTTCTCTTTTTGAGATAAAAAATTCACGAAAGGAGCAATTTTCAGTCACTTATTATCAAGAGATAATTTGCTGAGTGACTATAAGGGCTTGTTTGATGGTGGTATTTATTTGTGACCTATTTGATGTTCATCACTATTCGTCTGTTCCCATTCGTTGTCTGATCTCTAAAACGAGAATTATTAGGCCAGAAACTACCACTCTTCTTCTACTATGGTGCAATCACTTTATTACTTATTACTGTTCCTATTTGATGGCTTTATTTAGGCTCTGCCAGCTGGGGATGGGATACGACAATTAATTAGCTTATTACACTTGACCAGCCTGACCCTTTGACTCATGCAACACATTTTGGTTAGCTTGCAAGTCATTTTCATTCATCTCAGCTCTGTAGTACGTACAAGATGCTCTCCCATTAACACCAGTAGCAAGAAACAACAAAGAGCTGGTTATCTCCATGGCAAAGCAGAACAAAAACTTTGCTAGCTTAGGTCAACCGAGGCCAAGAAACCACAAGCTCGTTGTCCTTTCGAGGATCTTCAGAGCTGGCTGAGCTGCCTGAGCACGACTGGCACTCTGAGAAAGAGATTTGACCTGAGTGCATTTCCCCTGTTTCTCCTCCCATTTTGTTGCTTCTTCACCGAGCTCCGGGCCTCCGATTCCATGGATATGCAAGCGAATGGACCTGCTTGGTCAGCTGGTCAGTACCTGGAGCCGAGCGTGTTGACTTATTGGTAGGCATTGCTTCACTTTAAACGAGCATGCACGTTAGGTCGATGCCGATAGATCGATGAGGTGTCATTAATTCGTGTGCTGTGTGGAAGACACTCGCTAGCTGCATGTCTCGAGAAATTAATTTTTAATCCCTTCTGCCATTCTTCCTTTTGCGATGAACATGTACGTGTTTTCATCTAAAGGATGAACATGTACGTGTCTTTTTTTTTTTTGGTTGTTGACAGAATGAGCATGTACGGCAATACGGGTTGATCACATGCCAATGCGTAATAACGCGGCGAAATTGCGGGCTCTCGCTGCCGTGAAACAAAAAGGCCCAAAATTTCGTACGTTCAAATTGGGCTAGCTTTACAGCCCAATTAGGGGAACCGGGGTAAAGAGAGGACACAACACAAGGGCCCACTCGTCCCGCCTTGTCCCGTCTCTTCAAATTTCAATAATTGCTAACCGGTCCTCTCTGCCTCTCAAACTTTCTTCCGTTCTTTCTTATTTGCCGCTGTTGTTTTGGACATGTACTTTAACCATGCATCTTATTCAAAATTTAGTTTAAATATACAAAAATATAAACCATGCTTAAAGTATCTTTAATGATAAAATAAATAATTTTTAAATAAGACGGATGGTCAAAAAATATGTCTAAAACTCCAACAGATAAAAACAAACGGAGGGAGGATTTAGTAAAAAAACCTTCCTTCTTTCGAATCCTTAAACTAAGCCACTTTCCTCAGTTTTCAGTCCCCCATCCTGTGTCCTCCGTCCATGCACGGCTAACACCTCACCTCCCACCGTTTGACCAAGGTGTCATCCGTCGGACCATCACATGATCACAATACACAACAACATGATTTTTTTCGTCGGCTAGAAAAATTTTATCGCCAAAAAAGATGAAATTTCCAAACTAATTTATTGTTTTAGAGAAGAAGCCGTGTTTTCGAAATTTGTTGGCTCAACGAAACCGATGAAATCGAAGCACTAATTTCATCGGCTATACGACACCCCACCCCAATGTGGTGGTTTTAAAAAAATTCCCTATAATAATTTTATCAATCGATGGCGGCGAATTTAGACGAAAATTGTTACTTTTTAATTAATTATTCGATATAAGCCGACGAAACCGATTTAATTGCTACTCTTCGAGCAATTTCTTGCATTGCTTACATACGCTTGATCTCACAATTTTTCACGTTTATTGATTTAGAGTTTTAGAACATCGCTTCCATCCGCTCTCACCGGTGCTCAGTTCGAAGAGTGTCGCTAGTAATTCGGGGACGCCTTCAGTTAGTCGGTGCGGCAGATAGCAGTCATGACTCTTACTCTCGTTTAAGCTAAAAAAATTGCATTTTGGGAGCTTGTGATGTGTACTTGTGCGGTTATGTGCACTGTGGTTGAAAAAGAATTGGTGTGGCTATGTAGCGACTATGAGATGTATATGCTGTGGCTATGCGATGTGTATGTCTTGTGCATGTGACTATGTAACTTCTGGTTGTTACATATGACCATATGTGGTGTTGTGATCTGTTTGTGAGTAAATGGAGTTCGTATATTAAATGCCAATTATTGGGGACTTTTCTGTGAATTAATGATTTTTTGTGAATATTGATGAATTTATTGTTTTTCTATATTTTAAAAAAAAATATGCAGATAGCTTCGTTGGCATTGTCCGCCAAAATTACTAGGCTTGATTCCTCGCTATTGAAGCTCTAGTAATTTTGTTGGTCTTAGGCTCTTAGCCAATAAGATTAACCCACGAGCGTAGAGCCGAGATGAGATGGCACTTAATTTCGTGGGTCATGTGAACTACAATTTTTTTTTCAAAATCTCATATCAATTATAAAAACATAAATATTGAAAAATATAAATAGAGCAAGAGTCTATCAACTTTAAAATTGCAAAAAAAAAACATCTTTGTAATTATGCATATGCCAAGCTACCATTATATGTGTGCGCGAAGAAAATGTGTTTTCACTAGTACAGAACAACCCATCAATGTCGGTTCGTAACTGGCATCAGTGCCGGTTTTTGAACCAACACTGATATTCCGGCACTGATGCTCAGACCCTTCAGTGTCGGTTCATACCACGAACCGGCACTGAAGGGTTTAGGCATCAGTGCCGGTTCATAACACGAACCGCCACTGAAGGGTCAGGCATTATCACGCCACTGAAGGGTCTGGGCATCAGTGGCGGTTCGTGTTACGAACCGCCACTGAAGGGTCAGGCATCAGCGTCGGTTCGTGTTACGAACCGCCACTGAAGGGTCTGGGCATCAGTGTCGTTTCTTGGTATGAACCAACACTGATGCCACCGAATCCTTTTTTTTGTGCCCATACAGTTTTTGCAAATAACATTTAATACATATATATCTCACAATAAGACATCACATATACAAATAATCACCACATCACAGCATTTATATATAATAAGCTCGAAGTACTTCTAACAAAGCGACAAAATAGTCAATTTAAATTAGTTTCTTCAAACAAGTCCCACAAGTACTTCTAGCCAAACAACATAATAGTCCAATAAGTTTGGGTCACAACACATGCCCGTTATAAAAAGTTTTTCTCCACATATTAAAATTAAGCGTTTGCTTCCGCTGCACCTTCCATTTCATCTTCCCCTGCGCCTTCCTCTGAATAACTTCTATATTCCTAACCATATCGTAAACCTCTTCCCCGCTACGAGGCCTGCCAGCTACACATTGTTCTGTTGTTCCGTCAAATTGTCTTGCCATGTTACGGTATGGATGTGCCCGTCTCGTAAACCTCCTATGTCGCATGACGAACCGACACTGATAGGTGGTACATCAGTGTCGGTTAGAGTTGAACCGACACTGAAGGGTGACGCAGAAGCTGCTTCCTCACGAACCGACACAGAAGAGGGTCATCTGTACCGGTTCAAAGTGAACCGACACAGATGAGGGGGTATATTTGCCCTGTTTTGTTGTCCCCTTTATATTCTAACATAAATATAGTCATGCAAATAAGTGGAACACATTATTCGTTTTTATTACAAAATAAAAGCCCGTAGGTAGGTACGCACCAGAATCTCAGGCTGCAAGAAGCAGGATGAGCAAACAGTGATTAAAGAGCTCAATCGGCATAGCTAGTTAGCTACTAGCCTGCAGGCACCATGGCCTGAATCAATTGTCGCTCATCTTCTTGGCGTTGCCGGCGCTCCACTGCTTGTTCCCGGGGCTCCACTTGGGGCACTTAGGGCTGAAGTAGTTGGCCTGCACCCTGCCGTCGAGAAGCTCGACGACGGGGCCGGGGCGCACGCACCGCGGCGTCTTGTACTGGTTGATGGACGCGCCGCGGCTGAGCGCGTAGTCCATGAGCTTGTCGAAGGTGCCATCCGCCACCAAGCGTATCTCGAGGGCGCCAATGGAGCGCTCGGCGGCGCGGCCCTGCCGGTAGACGCTGTTCAGGGCCTCCTCCACGGCGAGGCAGCAGCCCTCCATCTCCGGCGCCGGCACCGCCGAGCCGCCGGCGCGGAGCTCCCAGAACAGCACGTAGCGGCCCGGGATGGCGCTCGTGTCCGCGTAGCTCGTGTAGTCCACGAGCGACGCGCCGAGCGGCTCCAGGAGCTGCGCCGCGCCGGCCACCGCCGCGTGCAGCTCCGCCTCGCCCGTCTTGTCCGCGTCGATGCTCAGAGCCACGTCCTTGCGCCCCACGAAGTTGAACGTCGGCGCCTCGTTCTTGAACCCCACCACCCTCAGCACGTCTCCCACACGATAGCGGTACAACCCTGCAGCAGCCATGAGCCCATCACACCCGCGTGTAATCAACCACGCGATCGAAATTCAGCATTCAGCAGATACCCCTATGTGTTACAGTGCTGCCAGTGGAAGGAATACAGTTCGAATGGTATAAATATTTCGCATTATACTATGACACACTCTGATGACATTGTGTAGAATTAATACTCATGAATTGTCCGATAGTTTTTAACAGTTAACACACACCGGCAGCCATACCAGAGTAGGTGGTGACGACGAGCTCGTACTCGCGGCCGTTCTCGACATCGACGAGGTCGACGAGGTCGCGGTGGTCAGGCATGGCCGTGGCGGCGTTGCCGCCGGAGTGGACGGGGAGGAACTCGAAGTAGCACATTGCGGGGATGAGGGTGTAGGCTACGTCGCTGGGTTTGCACAGGGGGTTCAGGTTGAGGCCGAAACTGCACTCTGAGGACGCGTACACGGGGCTGACGAGCGGCAGCTCGCCGCCGTAGAACTGAAGCGCTGGGATGTACTGTGCCATGGAGCCGGTGATGATGGCTTCGATGTACTTGGTATTTGGCCAAACCCTCGGGACGATGCTTTCCCACGACGGCCTCGCGCACTCGGCCTCTATGGCGTCGGCGAGCGCCTGGTCGGAGCGGAGTACCCGCTCCACCGCCGCGCGCACGGCGCCGTCGGTGATGTCGGCGTCGAGCGTACCGGTGCGGATGTCGTGGCACAGGCGCGGCCAGTGATCCTGGAGGAAGCTGGCGGCGCGGAGGAGACCAGACGCGAAGACCGAGCCGACACGAAGCACGCCGTCGCGGTAGAGGAGGCCGCAGAGCAGCTGCGCGTACATGCTCTGGTACATGTCAAGGCAGAGAATGGCTTCGCATGGGCTCGTGTGCACGTTGCTGGGATCCTGGAAACTCTCGAGAAAACGCTGGCTCTTGAGAAAGCCCGTGAGCGCAGGCCTCGCCAGCAAGCCGCCCGGCGTGCGCGACTCCGCCTTGACGAAGAAGAGGTACATGGCCTTGCCCATGTCCAGCCCCGGCACCGCCTGGCTCATCACCGCCGTGGCCAGGCTGCCGAGCAGCGACGCCCGGTCCAACTCCCCGTCTACCACCGGCAGCATCTTCCTCTCCCCTCCCGACGTGCCCGAGCTGCAATTAGAGAGGTCATATACAAGCTTCGAGATATGCGGCTATATAGTATACGCACCTTGTGCGGAACTCGCTGATGGGCTTGCCGGAGAGGATGCGGAGGACGTCGGGGAGGATGTCCTCGTAGGTGGTGAGCGGCGCGAGGCGGCGGAACGCCTCTGCGGCGCCGGGCGCGGCGCCGGAGACGCCGACGCGGCGGAGGTACTCCGCCGGCGCGTTCTGCGCCAGGATCTCGGCCAGGACGCGGCGCTGCTCCTCTCCCGCGCAGGCCGTGACGCGCTCGATGTACTCCAGCGCCTCGTGGTTCGCAGTCTCCTTGAAGGAAGCCGGCGCAGCCGCCGGGACGCCGCCGCCGCCGGTTACTGCTGCTTCATTCATGGTGCTACGCCGGCTTTTCCTTGCACTGTCGTTCGTTCCTCGCATGTTTGTGTGGGCGAGGCGTGGCAACGTGAACCACACACCTTGTCCGCACCGACACCCTTGTGCATCACGGGTGCATATTTTTTTGACCATCTATGTTGATCAATCGACGTCATATAACCCATTCCTGTCACGGCACACAACATTTTCTTTTTTCATATCCACATATAAAATGCAACATAAATAGTATAAAAAACGAAAACTTACAAAAGAGTTTAGTGAATCCTTACAGAATATAAATATGAATGGAATTTAAGAGTTGTAGCATGGTTGTATTAAAATTGCAGTTTAGATCTTAGTGTAATTTTAGGCTACCTTACAGATGTGCAATTTTTAGGTGAATTAAAAGTTATAATATAGTTGTGAAAAAGTTGCGCATTAGTTGATACTGTGTTTTGAGGCTCTCAATCGACCACTAATTAGGGTTTCCACGAATCCCACATTCAGTTTTTTTTTCTTTTGAGGGAAAAGAGCGGTAGGTGAGGTGCCGCTGTTATATGAACATATATAAATAATTATATGGAATTCTGGACCATGAAATATAACTAGGAGATGCAAAGTTGCTATCACCATTACTACCAATAGTCTCTTTTTAATAGTAAGAGGTTTATGCGGGAATTTCTCCATCTAATGTAGTGGCGCTCCACTGCCTTGATATATAATAGATACTACTTATACCTGTCGAAATAGTGGCAACAGAGAGAAAATTGTGATTAATAAAGACAAATGACGAAACTAGTTGGGTGTTTGTACGTTTTACGAATAAAAGAGTACGATATTAACTTGATTCGTGTACTTGACCCACACTTAACATTTAATTTGTTGAGCGTGGGTCTAGTACACGAATTCTTTTAATATCGTATATTCTTTTATTCGTAAAACGTACAAACACCCAACTAAACCCTAAAAAAAATTTAATTTCTTCACTCGTTTGATCTCCATGCTTATTTTTAATACATGATCTCCATGCTTTAGTTTAGCTTTGCTTCAGCCCTTGACCGTGTCTCCGCACCTTTACTGGTCCTACATCGATCAGAGTTGCACATTTTTATTAGAAAATTTAGTGTAAGAAAAATCTCTACTAAATAATTTTGATTACCACCGTCCTCGACTTGGAGATTTGAAAATAATATGGAGATAAGTTTCAAAATATACAGATATTAGATGATTCAAGTATAAACCTTAATTTTTAAAATAAGATCATGAAATATTGCATGTTATGCTTAGAAACACGACACGGTAAGTTGCTCTATCCTCCACAATTTATACGACTTATTTGACGTATGTGTTTATTTGTTTATCTTTGTTTAAAACGTAAAATATTAGTTTTTTAAATATGTCATTCTTCTATCTTGAAAGCGTGCCTAAAACCTCTCTAAGACAGGTCAAACAAATAAGATCCGACTCTCAAAACCACTTTGAGAAGCTCTCGAGATCAGAAAATAAGTAAAATAATTAAATATGTCAAATAATTAAGTTAGAAAGAACACACTCTTATAATAGTCTTTAATAGAGGTAGAAGGGAAAGGCATAAACTAGAGTGAAAATAAGTATTCTTTTGTTACAAATGGATTGTACCCTCGGCCCTCGCTACCGGTGTTGATCTTATTATCACAAACTGTTGATACAAAAACTGTCATTTGCACAAGCGTTATCAGTCAGCACGGACGGTTTGGCATACACACTGGCGTTTTTTCCTTTTTTAATGCTCCAATATCCGAAATGCAATTCATCGAACCTCTTCTATCATTAGGGCTCCACGTTTTTTGTGCCATAGTTTTGGGCCAGAGCATACGAAACAGTTTAATCCTTAAAAACCGTTGCCCAATAGTGTTTACCGGCCTAACGTGCAAACCACGTCGAACAGCCCAACTTCTGCGAATCCTCGTTTCTGGCCCACTGCGCGCGGTAGACTAGTCGGCCCACCTACCAACGTGGAATTCGAAGCCCAAACGTCCGAGAGGATCCCACGTCAAGTTGTTAAGATCCGAATGCTACCTGCAGACTGCAGTGCTATCAGAGTAGTTTAGAAAGACCTTAATAACTATGTAAAGTAATTAATCATAGGAGACACAGAGATGTGGAAGAAAAAAACATTTTTTGCTGATTAACTTTTGTATGTACAACAAAGTATCCTCTTCTTGTATAGTCTAGTACTGTAGGATTCAGCAATATGGATCACATGAACCTCGAAGATCCACTCGGTTTCTCATCACAAATGATCAATCCTCCGGCCGGGCGCTGGTATGCAGTACTGCAGTGGCTGGGCGAAGGAAAACCTGGACCGCAAGACTAGTGTACTCTCGGTTTGTTTCTTCGTGACACTCCCAAATCCTAATGCATTTTACACAACTGATTCTTAACTTCTTTCAATAATGGAATACTTAAAATTCCAGCATCTACGCCTCATGAGGTCATCTTACAATGTTCAATAGAAATATTTGAGCAACAAAAATAAGAAAGTAAACTTAAACATCAATAATACTATTACAAGATTTTCATGGATGATTACCAAAGTGAGTGATGACGATAATCTTCAATGCTTGGCACGTCTTGACAAATTCCTCCCTTTCATCCTCATGTTGCAATATGTCATAACCAGTAGGCATCTCCAAACAATATGTAAAAAAGTTGTTTGTTTGCATTTGCCCAAAAAATATAATTTCAATTAAGAAAAGTGGCCCAAAGTAAGGCTGCAGAACTAATTATTTTAATAAAAAAAATTGAACTCCTTCAACAAAGCCGTCCCTCTCACATGTATCAATCATCTAGGTGGATTCAAGTATAGAGCCATGTTCACTAATTGCCAAACCGAACTAGTAAGATGCTAGTAAAAAAAATGTTGGATTGTCTCCCCACTTCATTAAATAAAAATTTATTGTCCTATCAATTGTGTCTGACTTAGCTATATTTAGTTAGAATAACTAATTGATACATATGATAGATTGCTAAGGTGCAGAATAATTGATGATAAGAGCGAGCAAGATAGTTTCTTTGTATAAGATTCTAGGCTAAAGATTAAAGAAAGTTTAAAAACAGAGTGATGATTTCCACCGGGAGTGATTAATACGCAGTTTCTATTACAAGGATACGTAGAAAAGGACGAACTAAAAGAAACTAAGTGCTCAATATAATGTATTGGAATGTTAATTGTATTCGTACTTGTTCTTACAGAAGGTTACGATCGATGAGGCCATACCATACTCATTATGGATATGTCCAACGTTTAATCTACGTGGCTTTGTCGACTCCATCCTAATCAAATCAATCACACAGTTGATCTTCTCCGTCTTCAGATTTGGTGTCACCGTCTTCATCACCTCGGTTGCCATGTTGATTGTCTTCCATACTTGATAGCATATTAAAAAAAAGGCGTGTATTCATTTCTACCACATCTACAACTCTCGCAAATCAGGTCATTCAAAAAAGATCCATAAAAAGGTCTAATTAGACTACATGTCTGATTCAGCGACCCAACTATGCGTCTATGCGGTCGGGCGTCTGTCCCGTATACCTGCCTGGCCGAGCTCACTCACTTTTCTTCGCCTACGGCCATCGTTTGGCCACACACATGCTGACATGCATGCATGCATGTAGATGTAGTACATCTCTAGCTAGTCTCTACAGCAAGCTGGCACCGCGACTCAGATCCAAGTGGTAGAGGACTTGGGGGAGCTACCGAGCTAGCTAGCTAGCCAAACCATCATCCACGATAGGCATACTAAAATAATTAAGACGCTCGATCGCTGCATAAATTCTGATAAGCTCGATCACGCATATGCACACATCTCGTCTTGCAAGTTGCGAGTTGCAACGATCGAATGATCGATGGACGCGACCCACGCACTGTTGGCTTTTGTCGGCAGAGAGGCCGGGGAGAGAAGCCTGGCACACCGGCAAGCACAGCGCGAGACGCGACATTCCCTTCCGCGACCCGTCAAGCTCACCCGCACGGGCGCGCCTGCGCCTACGCCCCCGCGCGGCCGCGCGCCGCGCGGCCACGCGACGACGACACGCCGGCGCGCCCGGCGATGCGATGCGCCGTGGCCGCTCGCCGCGGAAAGGCGCGTAAAGCGGCCGCGCGCACGACGAGAGGCCACGGCTAGAGATGCCACTGCCACTGCCCGGCCCGGCCGCCGCGCCGTGCCGGCCGGCCTTTTCGAAAGGCGGGGGCCGGAAAGCGACCTCCCGAATCCCAATCTCCCATGGCCTCACGGCGGCGCCGGCCGGCGAGCGCACGGTGTCCGGAGATAGCTCCGGCGCGGCTCTCGTGGCGGCGCATTGTTGGTACGTGGTAGCGTGGGATACAGGCGAGCGTGGCGGCCACGTGACGGCCGCGGCGGGGGAGGGCGCAGGCGTGGCCGGCGGCCAAAAGGAATGTCCCGACATGTCGCCGGGCGCGGACAAGCGACTTGATCGGTCGTCGCGCGTGTACTTTAGCGTGTCCCTCACCACCATTCCCGTGCACCGCTACCCTGCACTTAGGCACACTACAGCGTCTCCACGTACTACATTATATATGTACGTTCTGCCGCGCGTGTATACACAAGTTACACAACTACACAAGCATGCATGCATGCATGGTCTTTGCTAGGATTGATACCAAAGAGCCTTATCCGAGTCGGAAACGCATAGGCCGAGGGCGTACAGGTACAGCATTATTCTCCAACAGAAATCTTGCTAGGATTGCAGCAGCAGCTACCAGCTAGGCCCGATTATTCCAGCAGGTTTTCAGACGACGCGACGCATGCAGCGAAAGCCGGCTTTTAGCTAGCTAGGCAGGCAGGTAGGTTCGACGACATGCGCGTGGCTAAGCTAAGCTAGGCCACTGTGCACACGCATTAGCCTAGCCCGGGCGGGCAAGCAGCGAGCAGGGGGTGATCTGGAAATCAATCGTGGCCCGCGAGATTTTGCCGGATATGAACGGATAAGCGACAGTGCATGGCACTGCCCAAAGCGCGAGCTAGGGGCGCTTTGATCTTCAGTGTATGCAAGCCCAGCAGGGGCTTAATTTGCAGGGTCAGGGCCGAGTACGAAGGGCCAAGGCCCATCAGCTTCACGCACCGGCCAGGCAGCTGCTGCTGCTAAGCTGCGTCCTGCGTACTAGCTAGCTCGCTAGCTTCCATGCAGCGACGACGTCCCCCTCTGCCGACGACGACTCCACCGCCCTGGTCTCCGTCGCCCGCTTTCCGCGGCCATGCCCACGCGCCGGGCTCAAGCGCGGCATGCGCGGACTTGACGCGCCCGGCCGGCCGCGACAGCACGAGTGCACGCCCTCAGTTTACCGAGGGTGTGCAACCTTTTCAAATTCTGGTCTACCGTTGATTTCGGTCGAAAAGAAATGAAAGATTGCATTTTTACTAACAATCAGACGACTGATTGCTATAGTAGTCTCGATCGATTTTCTCACAAACCTAGATGCTTCCGTTTAATCTTCTACATGTTATATATAAGTGTCTGATCTACGATTTAAAAAATCGACCAAGAGTTACATAGCTTTTAACCGTCCGACGTCAAGCCGTCAAAAGAAGATATATCTCGCGGCGCCTGTGCCTCCACGTACCCTGAGACGCACGGGGCTAGCCGCTAGCGACCTCTCACACGTACGTAAGAATGCGAATGGCAGCTGATCGATGCATGGTTGATTGGTTGTTGAGTTTGCGGGAGTGAGAGTGACGCTTTGCACGGGAGAATCATTGATTAATTTCTGTACCGTCAAGGCAAATGCGTGCGGCACTAACCAAGGTCCAGCATCGAATGGCCCCTGCGGCAGGTGCTGCCTGCCGCTGCGTTTTGCTTCGCCGAACAAGACAGGATCATCGCAAAAGCTTGGCCATCATAATAATGTGCCAGCAAAAGTAATCAGGGCTTTTGCTGGCTAAAGCGGCCGGCTTTGACCGGGCAGACTGGCAGAGCTAACTGATTTAGCAGTCAAAAGGTAATCACTGCTGATGCTAACTGATTTAGCAGTCAAAAGGTAATCACAGTGTTAAGAAACCGAAGGTGCTCCGATCCAATTGCAACAGGCACGCTAGCTGATGCTCTTCAGAGCCTACACGCAAGGAAGAAAACCGCTCACGTGGTTCATGGTTGATGGGCATTGAATAAGAGGGGAAAAGAGTAAAGGAGAAATATTTAAAAATTTTATTTGTTTGGAATTTTAACAATACTCTCATTTTTATTGTTCTTTTGTTAAGTTTTTTTTTGTCCGGACATGGTTTCATTTTTATATTTTTTATGGCGTTAAAAAAGAAGTATTAGAAACAGTAAAGAGGAAAATAAGTTTTTTAAAATTGTGTTTTTTCGGTTTTTTTTTTGAAGTTGTCAAACTTTCCGTGGATTCTCTTGCCCTAGTCAGGGATCATTTTTGTAAACTTTCTTGCAAACTTTCTATTCTTTTGGTCCAGCCACAGTTCACAACTAGCCACCTGGGCAGGGCGCCCTTCTTATTGTGTAGCAAGATCATTTTGTATATGACGTTTGGATGGACGACCGGATCATTTTATATCATTTTATATATTTTGAAGATCTTTGAGTAAAACCCTACTAAGTCCAAAAAACTATTATAAAACATTACACTAAATAGTTTGTAAAAAAACAAAGTTTGATGCATCCAACAAAGTCAAATCATAACCACGAACCAAAGAGGGCTGCAGTCTCGTCCCGTCCTTCCCCTTTCTCTCTCACCACGTCATGTCTATGCATACATACATGTATGCATGTGTGCGGTGACTTCAAAATTTCCACCGCATCAATACATTTTCTCGAGAAGAAAAATTGTGAAATACATTAATTTCTCAGTTAATTGGAGGACGCTTCAGAAGAATGCATTCTCTTTTTTTAGCAAAGGGGTAGGAGAACTGTCTTGCATTGATCAAAAGAAGAGAGTACAAAGAAAGCACAAGTTGGGGGGAGACGAAGAATGCTTCCTCGCGGAAGAAGAAACGGAGAAGAATGATGCGTGCAGGTAATGGCCGCCATGCCACCACGCGCTGCCGGCGACCGGCCGGAATTAACATGGGAAAAGGTGGGTCGTGAACGTATCTTTCATCTAAAAGCATCGATCGATATATCCCTGACTGCGCGATCCACGTTCTAAAAGGGGAGCAGATGATATTTTTCCAAATTAACCAGCAAAGTGGCACTGCGTTTTGCGAGCTGGGATCAACGATTGTTCATCGATCGCGTTGAGCAGGTAATATATTTTCCCAGATTAACCAGCAAAGTGGCACTGCGTCACTCATCGATCATGTTGGAGAATCCGCGCGCTTCGGCGCGTTACCATTTGACGACCAGGCCGGCGTGTAGGGAGCCAGTTACGTGCGCGCGATGCTTCGCTTTACGTGACTTGACAGCAGCTTGATCGAGTGAGCTTGTAATAACCCGGCTTAGCCTCCGTTGACAACGACTGTTTCCTTCGCTTATTATATTAGTGCTTTACACAGCAGAGAGGATCGATCGTCGATCCCTGCTACGTACACAAGCAGTCAGAGTTGGGGTAGTCTGTACATATATAAACTGTCGCGACGTAAAAACTGAAGGTGTCGATGTCTTTTATACTAGCCTATAACTAAAATTAGATACAGTTTGATGTTGTAAAAAAATGCAATAATTAAAAAGATGATTTTTTAGTCATTGTAAATTCATTTAAAATAAAAAATATAAAAGAGACTATCTATAAAACTAAAGGGGACCGACTACAGTGCAGGCGCCTGCGTTTTGCGTTTCGTCGGCGGCGAGCGCGCGCGGCAGCGGCAGCGCCTGCGCGGGCGCGCGAACGCAGGCGCCCGCGCAGGAGTAAAACCGAAACTAAAGATATGTGATGAAATAGTACAAACGCTTTTTTACAGTTGAATTATACACTTTTTATCACATATAACCATACAGATTTAATTACTTACTAACATAAATACGTTGATTGAGATTTCATCTATTTTAGGTGACCGACGGAGAGCAATTTATTTAGTTTATATGTTTAGAATATGTTCTGCTTGCTCCTAAATCTTAGATGTGACACGGACCGGCCAGAAAGTGGCAGAAGACCAAATTAATCTATACCTGGTTGTCTGTTCGTGGCGAGATGAACATGCTCGACTTTTGAATCACACACCCCACGCGCACAGTCACACACACAACGACCTCGGGATCACAGGAGAAACAAAACTAATGGGACTGTTTAGCCACTTACAGTCAGTTTAATTAGCACTAAGTATCAGTGCCAACATGACGGAGCTCTAACCTCAGGTGAGTAGGTGACTGAGCAAATTGCTTGAGTCGTCTAAGGCAACAGTAGACCGTACTTCTCAATTAAGCAAAGTGAGAGCGTGTTTACTTAAACTAGCTACGGTTTCCAAGTTTCCATCGCGTGACCATACGAAATTTTAATATGAACATTCACACTGTGCTCTGCATAAAGTAGCACTGCTGATTGATTAGTGCTGCAGGCTAGGTATAGCTACGTACCTAGGCTCTCAGGGAGACACAGGCAGGCTTAAGCTGGATTAGTGACTAGATAACTCGCATGGATCTTGCCTAATGCGAGGTTAGGGGCGGGGTTATAGGGAACAAGAGCCGCAGCAGAGGTTTAAACAACAGCATTGGCTGTTGATTAATTGTATGCTGCATCAAAAGAAGATGCATTGCTTCCCGGGCTTGCTAATTGCCTGCCTGCCCTCTCGCAGTTCATAGAGCTGGCAGCCCACACCTCTGCATTTCTACGTTCTTTGTTTTCTTCGAGTGTGTCTGTTCCGCTTGAAAAATAAAATCCTTACATTCTCGCCATTAATTGTGCTTTGAGATGCGTGCCAGCAGAGACTTTCTAGCTCAATTTTTTTTCCCAAAAAGATCCTACAAAACATCTAATTCTTACACTTATGGGGGTACACACCGCTGTAGACTAAACTGACACCTCGCTCATTGGATATGGTATGGAAGAAAATCTCACAAGAGATGGACAGAAACTCACCGAAAACCCATATTTTCAGTCATTGGGACAAAACCTCTTCAAACATTAGAAACCCTAGGTTGGTAGGTTTCTGTCGTTGTCACTAGAAACCGCGACAATGACAGAAACCCTAAGGTTTTTGAGGTTTTAGATGAACTTGGGCTTCCAAGGTTTCTGATGAGTTCTTTTGCCATCTCCGACAAGGTTTCTATCATTACCACCTAGGCTTCCATCAAGCTAAGGTGTTTGGTCAGTATTAAGCCTAACATAGTTGGGTAAGGTGGAGTAGGGGGTAGCTTGATCATGTTTGAACTGGAGCTAGGTGTTGTGATTGGTTTGATCCGGTAACGGAGCCATATTTCTAGCATGGGGCATAGTCATGTCTAAATCAAATTTCGCCAGATCTAGGGCAGTTCTATGCTTGGACCAAAGCAAGGATTAAGATAGGAGCCAGAGCTCAATGGTAAACTGGTCTTATAACATCGTCACTAATGAGCACCATGGGTATGGTGATGGTGGGGGATAAGATTAATATGAACCATAGGACAAGAGGTACGCTAGGTGGAAAGACCGGAGAGTAGATGAAGACAAGAAATGGAACTAGGTGTGGAGGTGATCAATACAATGTGAAGAAGGTAAAGCAGAGTGCGGAACGAGCAACAATGAATGGGTTTTTGATGAAAAAAAGTGGAGCTCTAGCACGTATCTCGGTGCACAGTCAAAGGCCATGATTGCAGAAGTACCCTTCTGTTCAATGGTAGACGGATTTCCGTTTTTTCTTCATCTGAGCAGGCGGCATGTGAGTGGTGTATCCAGAACTGCACTTGGATAATAGCCCAGTTCTTTTCAGCTTAATAGCTTAACGTCTTAACAGCTTAACGACTTATCTACGTTTTGAAAACATATATGCTTTGAGTTTTTTTAGTCTGTTTTTTTGCTATTTTGAAGGTAGGTTCTAACGTTTTAAAAAGCAAGTGAAACGAAATGTATTTGAATCTTGAGACTACCTTGAGAAGCTCTCAAAGTTCAGTCATTTCAGCCGTTCAGATCAGCTCAAAAGAACAGGGCTAAGTGTGGATAAGATACATGCACATTATTGAAGCCGAGAGAGATTAATCAAGCGGTTATCTGTTCCATCCGATAGATCCGTGTACATTGCAAACAGGGATCTGCAAATGGAAGCATGCGTATCGTGTTTTGCCTTTCTGTGTTTGTGGCATTTGTTGCTTCCTGCTCTGCTTGTGTCTGTTCAGAGCAGGATGAAATTGAGCGATCATGTGCACAAAATTGTTTGTACATCAGTATGCGTGTAGTTATAATCCAAAGACAGCATCATTTTTTTTTCGCTTTGCGATTAGACGAGATTATGGACGGCACGTGGGCTGGCTGCACCAAAGCAAGCAAGGGAAAGCAGTGTTGCGTTTCAATACTCTTGTTCTTGTCCATATTACTCTTGTGTGTTGCTTTCGCTTTTGATACGATGCGTACATTGGTTAAGTATTTGCTCTGTCGGAAAGAATATAGCGGTGAAGGATGAAATGAATTAACGATCTTGGCACACTTGTCTCTCCAACCAACAAATCTGCCCAAAAAGCTCATCTTATGCTTAACTAACAAATTCAACCCCTAGAATTATCTGCCACTAAAATAGCATAGCTCCAATAAACAAGCAGTGTCATCGTTGTGAAACGTTCGGCTAGCTAGGCGCCTTGTGCTTATGACATCTGAATGTCAATTAGACAACTTTACGTAAACGTTTTGTTCAAAAAAAAAAAACTATACTAAACGTTCGGTGAAAAGGTTTGCTCCGACCACACGTTGGGATCCGGCGTGCTCGCCCATACTGGTCCTATCGGTGCCTAAGTCCGTCGTAAACCTGAGGAGAGGAGGTCTGCCGACGTAGGAAGAAGGAAGAGAGAGTGTATTAATATATGATTGATTCAAATTCTGAAAGGTCAAGTCTAGCGAAACGTACCAGAGCTCCGTCGCAGGGAGGCTTGGGCTATGGTTTTTTATCGCAAAGATTTTCCATGTTAAATCTGTGTCTATTGTCTAGGCATGTTCATAAACATCCCAGCCCGACGAGCCTGGCCCATAAAAGCTCGATCCAGCCTACCCCAACCGATGCATCGGGCTGAGCTCAGGCCTGAAAAAATATGCCTTAAGTCATGGTCGGGCTAGGCCCACGGGTTTCGGGCTAGGCTTTTGGGCTTCTGACCGTAGAGGCCCAAAGCGTCGGGCCAGGCCGAGCTCGGTCTTAATCCCTCGGGACCAAGTTTTTTGAAGTCCGGTCCGAAACCCGGCTCAGCCTGGCCGGTGATCAGGCATTCAGGCCTACTCTTGCCCCTTATGATTTTGTTGATCTACATCATGTCTTTGTGCTTGCCGATTTCTAGCAGTCTTTGTCTGCGGCTCCAACTCGCCTCGACTCACCACTACTGTCCAAGGGCGAGGGGAGCGGCTGTTGGAGGGGAAATACACCCACCCTACAACATGATGACCAATATCAGAGCGGAGCTAGGGGCACGGAGGCACGGCAGAATAAATCTAGAAATTGCTTGGACAAGCGTGGACGCATTTCTCATCAAGATAAAACCAAAAAACCCCCCTCCCAAGTCCCAACCCAGGCAAGCCACTCCTGTGAGTCTTCTGCGAATCAGCGACTCGATCTCTGACCATCTAGGTGGACGTCCTGTTCCAGCTGTGGTCGGGCTGCAAATCGGTGAGTCTTCATAGTAAACGTACATACGCCCTGAGACATCACACAAGTGTCCTCTGCAGGCTGCATGCAGCACGTAGTCCATCGGAGTTGTTTTTTTTTTTTTTTTAAAAAAAAGGAAGGCCCTGCGCCCCTGCGCATGGCGCACGCAATGACGCATAGGGCGTTTCTGCGGGTGGCTTGATCGGCCGTGCATTTCCTTGGATTCAGTTCACCATCCTTCAGAGTTGAGCCGATAGGTGCATTGAACCATTGATACTACCTCCACCCGTGTTCCGTCCGGACTGCCCGCGTGAAGAACTTTTTAGCTGTTGGATCATGCAGAGAATACACATACGTGGGTTCACCTATAGATGGTCAAATGGGCGGCACGGCCCGACACGGCCCCTAGCCCGATGAAGCACGGCACGGAAAAAAGAGGCACGGCACGGCACGGCACGGTTAAGCATTCGTGCCGTGCCGGGCTGGCCCACGGGCTCAGGTCTCAGCCCAAGCACGGCACGTTGAAGAGAAAATAGTGCCATGCCGGCCCGTTCAGCCCGGCCAGCCCGCCGTGCCGTGCCGGCCCATCGGCCCAGGACTACAAACATCTCAAAATGATTGGCAAGAGCTACACAATCCAGATTTGCTAACAAAAATGCACAGGTTCAAATTCAATACTTGTAGGTTCTAGCTTTCAAGCTGCAACTGCAAGTGCAAAACTCTAAATGTAGCAATGCAAATTACAGAGACAAGTGAACAACCAACAATTGCTCCTGAACAAGTCCTCACGGCCCAAGTCATCTCCGGCGTCCCCTTGCAACATCAAATCATGGTCGATGGAGGTCGGATCGAGCTCCTCCTCCATCGTCACCTCCTCGGCACGGGGCCCGGCAGCTCCGGTAACTCAACGGGCACACATCTATCTACGACAACAAATTAAGGAAAAGAACAAAGGGAATCAGAGGAAGCAAGTCAGAAAACAATGAACATAGCGAAAGAATCAAAGAACATATCGAATCACCACACAAACCTGCGAAGCCGGAGCCCAGATCCGCCGTTCCACAGATGCCGACGGCAAGCGAGACCAGATCTAAAGTTCTACACTTCGGGGACGCACGGATCCGGAAGGAGAGGAGAGGACCACATCTAGAAGAAGAGAGCCAGAGGGAAAAGGCTTAAAGGCGGTCAGGCAGATACGAGAAGGAGACAGGAGAGGAGAGGAGGAGAGTAGGAGACGATGATTGGAGGTCTCGAGGAGGCGCGGTGTGGCGGGCCGGCAGCGGCGCCTTGCCGCCTTGGTGGCGTCGGCGAAGGGTGAGTGGAGGAGGCGCGGCGCGGCGGCGTCGTCGTCGAGAGTGGGGACTGGGGACTGGGGAAGGCGAAGTGTGAGAGAGGCAGGCAGAGAGAGCCAGAGAGAGAGAGAGATGCAGCGAGCTGCGCCGCTGTGGGAAGAGGGGAAAGGGGGGGAGAAAATGGGTGAGAGAGGTCGACCCGAGAGGCTCTTATATTGCGCTAGGGTTTCTGGGGGTGGCCAGGTGGGCCGTGGGCCGGTGCCGACCTGCCGGGTTACGGCTGTGCGGGCCTAACCGTGCCTGCCGCTTAAGCGGGCCATGCCCATGCCGGCCTATGGGCTCATGCCTCAGCCCAGACACGGCCCATGGTATCGGGCCGGGCCGGCACGGGCACGACATTGATCGTGCCGTGTCGGGCTTGGGCCGGGCCAAAAAACCATGCTTTCGTGTTGGCCCATTAGGCCCGGCCCATTTGGCCATCTATAGGTTCACCTCATCACCGTCTTCCCCTCCTGGGAGATAGGTGGTTACTGGTTACTGCGTTGATTGATCAAACAGAAATGAATGCATGAATGATGTATGACAGTACAAAATTCATTCGATTTAGTTTAGTTAGTAGAAGTGTACATTCCTCTGTGCCAGACCAACTACTGTGTATGGACTTAAATGGGGGTGCGCGAGGCCGGCAAAAGCGCGACGGGCGTGCGAGGCCGGCAAAAATGCGGCAGTGCGCGGGGAAAAAAGCGTCCCAGGGAAAAAAAGGAGAAAAGGGGGGCACGCGGGATTCGAACCCGAGGCTCCTAGGTGACCAACTGCCTGAGCTAACCAACTGGCCAAACCACCCTCGTGCCTGATATCTGTGTGAAAAAAATCGTTTTATACTTAAAAATAAAATGGACGGCCAGATCTGCCTGGCGTGTGCGATCGGACGACTGCGTATGAACGGCGCTACGTGGCACATCGACGGTGACGCGTGGCAGCAAGGGGCAGCTCAATGTTCGGCTTTGTACTATTTATTGATGCTTGCATGGAACGTGTTAACCCCAAACCTGACAACAGTGTTGTTCACATTCGTTTGGGCGTCACGTGCCGGACAGTCCTGTACACCACAAGAACCGGTCCAGATGCGTGCACACCCCGCACACTCGCCAGCCAGCGATTCGGATGGTCTGACAACTATCCGACACAACATTGCACAAACGAACCGCACCAGACAAGCTGGACTACACGCACTGAACGGTCCGGGACACCATCTGCCCGCAGCAAACCCACCTAGAGCTCTTCGAACGCACCGACCAGCACACCAAACGATTCGAGACATAAATCTAGCCATACAAACGTGTGGTTCTCCTTCCTCGTCACTTTTAAATCGGGATCACCAAATCAAAGAATTTAGTTTTTTAAACATATATTGTTAATATACATAGCTAGATAGTCAGATACACCATGCCTTCAGAACCATCCTTTGTAAGTTTGAGTAAAAGATCGCTGACACCGGGATATCCCGCTGTCAATCGGTTAGCTGGAAAGCAGAAGCCATTTTAGATCTTAATCAAATGGGCTTCGGCG
Organism: Raddia distichophylla; assembly: GCA_005191435.1. Classification (NCBI taxonomy): domain Eukaryota; kingdom Viridiplantae; phylum Streptophyta; class Magnoliopsida; order Poales; family Poaceae; genus Raddia; species Raddia distichophylla. Next base: position 1,363,166 of record SPJY01009124.1, read on the forward strand.
CGACGCTACCTGCTACTAGCCTACTACGGCATAGCAAATTAATCTTCGTTATCCAAAGGAGCTCCAGGCCCCCCAGGATTAAAGTTGGGCAGCAGAGGCGTTGAACGCAATACAAAATCTCTCCGCTGTCAAGGCCAGGGGAAGCAGGCCGAGAGCCCTATGCTCCGCAAGTCTGCCGCATCCACGTACCACGCTAGCATCAAATTAACAAGCTAGGCGTTGCTAATTGGATTTGATTAAGCTCATCATTGCTAATTGGATTTGATTAAGCTCATCATCTCCTCGTTCTCCAGCACTCTAGGCGCACAGACCGGGTGAACTAGCAATTAATAATATGGCAGCAATGATTGGCGCTGGGTGCATTCGCAATTACCCTTTGGTTTTTTAAAATTACCCTTATCAGTTGTCTAAAATAAAATAAAATCTCAGCCGACATATTTACACTAGTAAATAACTAAATCTACGCATAATTCGATATTATAAAAAGTATACAATTAACTGTAAAATATTTAGGTACTATTTTGCCATATATCTTTGATTCTATAGGTAGTTTTTTGTGTATATTTTTTAAAGAAAACTTGCCACAATTAAAAAATATCATCTAGTTGGTTATTTTATCTTTTTACAGCATTAAACTATATGTAAATTTAGTTATTGACTAGTTTAAAAAAATATCGACTGTTTTTTTTTAATTTTCGGTGAACTAACGAGGAGTCACACTCTTAGTTTAAACAACATACGATTATTTCTAATCAAAAAATTCGTTTCACAATGTCTTCAAACCAAAAGATTTGAAATATATTGCTTTGCCATACTGAACCAGCAATGACATAGACACGTTAGTACGCATGAACCAGCAATGATTGGGCCCTGTACGCACACCCTTTCGTTTTTACCTTGGTTATTTTAAACTTTAGCCACTACTCCACTAGCTAATTGCTACTGGCTCTCTCGGGCGCAACAAATTAAGAGGGGTTCATGCAGATGGTATGCCCGATTGCCTCAGCGATCTGGAAACAAACCGTTTGCCAGCTGCAGTGCCCATGCCGTCAATCACCCCACCTCGTCGTCTCCTCTGTCCTGTTGCTTGAGAGCTAGAACCTGCAAGGCTGCAATAGGGAGGGGACGCGGCCACCGAGACTGCCGTCGCATGGAGAAAAGATGGTAGGCCGGCCGCCGCTTCGCGCTGTAGAGCAGGGGGGCAAGCAATTCACCACTGCTGTGGAGGAGGGCGGCCGTGTCGAGGACGGCGCGGACCTGGCCGGTGGCGCGGACGGGGGTCGTCCATGTCAAGGGCGGCGTGGACGTGCCGGGGCGGCGCGGTGGAGGTGCGTTAGCGGGAGGTGAAGCACCTACCTGCTCCCCGGAGATTGAACGATACGTACATGGTAACTAGCACGATGACCCGCGCAATTGCACGGCTAGATTTATTAACTCTTTCCTATTACCTATCGACTATCGTATTGAGTATGAACTCTACTTTTCTATTATTTTTTATTCCAAATTTTTATTTTTTATATGTACGAACTCTTTTCTATTATCTGTCATATTTGATACAAACTCTTTTCTATTATTTATCGTATTGGATACGGATCATTTATTTTTTTATATATTTATGGACTCTTTTCTAACATCTGTCGTATTGGATAGGAACTCTTTTCTATTATTTATCGTATTGGATACGAATCCTTCTTTTTAATATAGACCGTTATAATCTAGTCCCACCATTGATCGGATACAGATCCTTTACAAGAAACACGATTACGCACTACGCGACACGCTGACAGTAGAGATCAGTGCGTGCTACTACAACTAGCTAGGTAGAGACGATGGTGCGGTGCAGTGCCATGCCGGAGGCGCCAGCAAACGGCGGCGTGCCTGCGCCGACGGCAGCGCCGGCGGCGGCCATGCAGTTGCACCGGGAGGCGCTGGATTACATCGAGCACGTGACGTCGTGCCCGGGGTGGAAGCAGATCGGCGTGCTGAAGGAGATCCTGGCGCAGAATGCGCCGGCCGAGTACTTGCGCCGCATCGGCGTCTCCGGCGCGGAGCCCGACGCCGCCGAGGAGTTCCGCCGCCTCGCGCCGCTCGTCACCTATGAGGATATCCTCCCCTACGTCATCCGCATCGCCAACGGCGACCGCTCGCCCATCCTCTCCGGCAAGCCCATCTGCGAGTTCCATACTAGGTGTGTATCGATTGCATGGGCATGCAGCTAGCCGCGGCCGTGCGTTTTCAGGGTGTGACTCGTGTGGGTGTGCAGCTCCGGCACGTCGGGAGGGGAGAGGAAGCTGATGCCGACGATAGAGGAGGAGATGGAGCGGCGGTCGCGGCTGTACAGCCTGCTCATGCCGGTGATGAACCAGGCGGTGCCGGGGCTCGACAAGGGCAAGGCCATGTACCTCTACTTCGTCAAGGCAGAGTCCCGCACGCCGGGCGGCTTGCCGGCGAGGCCCGTGCTGACGAGCTTCTACAAGAGCCGGCATTTCCTGGAGCGCCCGTACGACCCGTACACCGTGTACACGAGCCCCGACGAGGCTATCCTCTGCGTGGACGCGTACCAGAGCATGTACGCGCAGCTGCTCTGCGGTCTCGTCCACCGCGCCGACGTGCTCCGCGTCGGGGCCGTGTTCGCCTCGGGGTTCCTCCGCGCCATCCACTTCCTGGAGGAGCACTGGCGGCGGCTGTGCCGGGACATCCGCGCCGGCCAGCTCGACGCCGACATCACCGACAGCGCCGTGCGCGGCGCCGTCGGGCGGGTGCTCCGCGCGGACCCGGCGCTCGCCGACGAGATCGAGGCGGCGTGCGGGAAGCCGTCGTGGGAAGGCATCATCCGCAGGGTATGGCCCAACACCAAGTACATCGACGTCATCGTCACCGGCGCCATGGCGCAGTACATCCCCACGCTCGAGTTCTACGGCGGCGGGCTGCCGCTCACCTGCACCATGTACGCCTCCTCCGAGTGCTACTTCGGCCTCAACCTCAACCCCATGTGCAAGCCCAGCGAGGTAGCCTACACCCTCATCCCCACAATGTGCTACTTCGAGTTCCTCCCCGTCCACTCCAACAACACCGCCGCCGCCGACCCCGATCACCGCGACCTCGTCGACCTCGTCAACGTCAAGCTCGGCCACGAGTACGAGCTCGTCGTCACCACCTACGCCGGTAACTATACATATGCGGCTATGCTCAGCAATCCTTTCTTCATCATGATCCATATCGAGCTAGCTACTGTAAGACAGTAAGACTGACATATGTGTGTACGTGGTTGTGTCAGGGCTGTATCGGTATCGGGTGGGGGACGTGCTGAGGGTGGCGGGGTTCAAGAACAAGGCGCCGATGTTCAACTTCGTGGGGCGCAAGAACGTGGCGCTGAGCATCGACGCGGATAAGACGGGCGAGGCGGAGCTGCACGCGGCGGTGAGCCGCGCGGTGCAGCACCTGGAGCCGTTCGGCGCGGCGCTGATCGAGTACACGAGCTACGCGGACACGAGCACCATCCCGGGTCACTACGTGCTATTCTGGGAGCTCCGCGCCGGCAGCGCGGCGGTGACGGCGCCGGTGTTTGAGGACTGCTGCCTCGCCGTGGAGGAGGCCCTGAACAGCGTCTACCGGCAGGGCCGCGCCGCCGACAGCTCCATCGGCGCCCTCGAGATACGCGTGGTGGCGGAGGGCACCTTCGACAAGCTCATGGACTACGCGCTCAACGGCGGCGCGTCCATCAACCAGTACAAGACGCCGCGGTGCGTGCGCCCCGGCCCCGTCGTCGAGCTGCTCGACGGCATGGTGCAGGCCAGCTACCTCAGCCCCAAGTGCCCCAAGTGGAGCCCCGGGAACAAGCAGTGGAGCGCCGGCAACGCCAAGAAGATGAGCGACAATTGATTCAGGCCATGATGCCTGCAGGCTAGTAGCTAACTAGCTATGCCGATCGAGCTCTTTAATCACTGTTTGCTAATCCTGCTTCTTGCCGCCTGAGATTCTGGTGCGTAACTACCTACGGGCTATCATTTTGTAATATGGTTTTGCTTAAACCCAGTCGACTGGGCTCGCCGCCGCGGCCGCCGACGGGTGGGCCCGGCGCGCACGCGCATGCCCAGTCGCCTGGGATGGAGTCACGCCCTTTGTAATAAAAACGAATAATGTACGTACCTATGGGCTTTTTTTCGTAAAAAAAAAGAGTAATGTGTTCCACTTATTTGCATGACTATATTTATGTTAGAATATAAAACACATTTTCTTCGCGCACACATATAATGGTAGCTAGGTATATGGACAATTACAAAGATGTTGTTTGCAATTTTAAAGTTGATAGATACTCTTTTTCTATTTATATTTTTCAATATTTATGTTTTTATAATTGATATGCGATTTTCAAAAAAAAAACACACACACAGAGAGAGAGAGCCTTTGTTCATGAGTGGTCAGCTATATAGCTAAGCCGCATTGATCAGCGAGTGGATCGCTCGCTAATCATGGAGTGTCAGTTTAGGGTACGTAACTACGGGCTTTTGTTTCTTTCTCTTCCTTGTGCTTTTGTAATAAAGTAGCATGGTTAAGCTTTTTTTCCTTTTTGTTTTTTTGTCATCTTTGGAAATGTACTAGACGTTTGATCGCTAAGCATATCGAGGGGCCCATTATGGGTTATGATTATCGATCGAGATCGTCCTTTCCACGCTAAACAAATCGATCGTAAATGTAGGATATGATCATTTAGATTTTACTGTGAAATTTTCACCCCCCACTCATATAATTAAGCCCCGTTTTCATCTCTTCTCTCTCTAAATCAGCACAAGCAGATAACCCCTTGATTAATGCCTAAGGTGTTTTCTGTGACGTAGAAAGTGGTTTGCAAACTAGGCCGATCGATTTGATCGCTTTGCCGTTGCTGGAGTAATATTCTTCCCAACTTGGAGCGTCCTAAGTGGTCATGCTCGCGGCATGCATTGGCTTCTCCAGAAGCTTGCAACACTGACTGGTAATCTGGCATGCTGCTGCGTGTGTTAAGCTTGAACCACTGGAGATTTCACATATGACCATGACGCAAGTTGATCGATATTGTAATTAGCTTCTTGATCCAATCCATCGATCGTTTCTCAGTTAGATATATGGATAAGAACAACGATCTGCAGTAGTGCGATTCTGCTAATGACTTCCTTAAGAAGTAATAGTAGTGCAATACTTCAAGTGTTGCCGTGTTGGTGTGTTTCCTTTGGAAGCTATAGCCACATTGTTCATTTGTGCGCTCTCCTTTCTTGCTGTTCTCCTCGTGCCCCCTCTTTTCGGGGAAACACATCAAAACAGCGAGCTGAGAGAGAGAGAGAGAGAATATCTATAGAAGTTAAATTCTCGTTCGACCAGAGGGCTATCCGATCGACTAACTTAGCACGCAAACAATATAGTAGTTCTTTTGAGCTCTTTTACATGCGTTACGATAATTGCGGAAGATAGTGTTTTGTGATGCGTACCTAACATCGAGGATGATTTTTGTGATTATCCAAGCCAACGACGTCATCTCCGTCCAATAAGAGCATGCTTAGTTAGCTAGCTAGCTATAGTTATATATAATAAAAAAGAAAGAAAGAAAGAGATAGACTAGCTACTAACTAACAACAAATCTATGCCTGATTCTATGATGCAAATGTGCTTAGTGGCAAATGGTCTAGTCAATGCGTACTAAAAGACAATAAAAAATATCCATGCCAGATTATATTAGAAGTTTGAAAATATATCATGTAGGTAGCCGAACCCCAACCCC
>SPJY01009124.1:1368930-1442457 GCA_005191435.1 Raddia distichophylla
CACCCAAAAAAAAACAAGCCAAATTTGTAGCAAAATTAACAACGAAGCAGTCAACCAATAATTTTTTTTTTAAAATCAATGCCAGATTATATACATAAACATTTATTTCAGCACAAAATAACTGTATTTCCACTATCCAACTAAGTGAAAAAATAACGTAGACAACTGAAAAATTAGTTAACTTCTGAAAAAAAAGCAGGTGACTGTTGTTTAGCAAATTTAATTATTTTTAGAGACTATGCTATAGCGCCAGTCCATTGAATAGGATATGTATATGCTATTTATACATGACATGTCTATTTTTTATATCTAGTGGTTGGCTATATCATTGAAAATGCTCTAAAGAACCACAATAAACACTTCATCCCCAAGACATAAAACTTCATCCAAAGAAACAAGTCAATTAAATCTCTCCAAAACGATCAACATGAAGAATCAACAAAGTTTTTTTTTTTCTTGAGGAAAATAGAATCAACAAAGTTATAGCGGAGATTGGTGCCAGAACGTCCACTTTTCAACGATCAAACATGACGCCGACGGCCGATCCAAAGGATCGGCAGTGCCACCACCACCGCGACTCCAACCCCCCGTGTGCAGAATCAACGGGAGTTATGATCGTCGCGGGGGAATGCGCCAAAACCCGGCAGGTCCGGCCACCACCTGGTGCCCATGGCCATGGTGGTGCATGCTGGTAGCACTGTAGCAGCTACACAGCAGTACACCACACAGCTAAACAAAGCTAGCCGCAGCTAGCTCTGGTGAAAGAAACCGCATGTGAAGCACAAGCACCAAATGGCAACTGGCCGGCATGCATGAGCCGATCGATCGATCGATCGACTCGGCGCCGAGACTCCCATGACTCCGTGTCTCCGTGTCGTGTACTGCTTCTGGTTGACTGGTTGCATGGCCTTGGGGGGCTTGGGGCCTTTGGCTTTGGCTTGGCCAATGGCCAGTGCAGCGAGCAAGCGAGGGAAAAGCAGATTCCTGACAGCTGCGGCAACTACTCAAAGCTGACGCCGAATCGCCGAGTCATGGCCCTGAGCCGCGTTAGCCTGTCAGTCCATCAGGAGTGAGCTACGACCATGCATGCATGAGACCCTGGTCGTCCCTCACACACACACACACACGCGCACACCCCGTTCCAGTCCATTGCATGCAGATGCAGTGCAGGAGATGCATGGCAGGAGGAAGAACAAAAGGCGCGGGAGGATGCCCGGTTTCTCCACAGGTTGCTCCCAAAAACAAAGGCCTGGGTCTCCAGCTACTGATCGATCGCTTTGGGGTCTTGTACATTTCAGCTTAGCGTTCCATTGTAGAAAAATTTATTTTTTTTATATAGCTTATTTGATGCAATAATTTGTAATGATTTTTTAGGTTTTTTACTCCTATAAAAGATTCTAAAACTATTTTTAATTATTTTTTACAATATTTAAACATCTTTTTAAAAACTCTCAAATTTTACTACAGTGAAACGCTACGCTATATTAAGCTGAAATGTACAAGGCCTGGATCAGGAGGCCATGGACCATGGCCTTGACATTGACAAGAAAGAGATGGTAGAACTAGAGAGAGAGAGAGAGAGAGATAGAGAGAGAGAGAGAGTAAAGGAGCGGCTTATCCAAATATCCGATCCAAAGGGGAGAAGCTAAACATAGCTAGGGAGGCATCTCTGATCGATCCCTCTGCGTTCGATTCTCAGGGATGCAGCAACAGAACGCGTTGCGTAGCGGATTGCAGATTTGCAGCCTTGCAGGTGCCGTGAAGCCGTGAAGGGGAGGGGAGGGGAGGGGAGAGAGAGGAAAGGGCCAGGGACTTTTTCTCTCTAGGGAGGGATCTGGGGGGGGAAGAGGAGTGGACGTGATTGTTCCATTTGCCGCCGTTTTAGCCTTTTGGCCCTGCGCAAAAGCAGCGTTATCCCCCTCGCGCCCCAACCCCCCTGTTCCCGCTTTACTTACGTGTTGGGCTTTGCTTTGCGTACGTGCATGCCGGCCGTACGTGCGTGCGTACTCCTATCTGCCTAGCCATGTATTGTCAGTTTGTCACGCCTCACAAGTCACAACTACACACCCACGTACCGCCGCGTTCTCATGTTTTCACCGGAGATGACAGATTCTTCACGTGAACATGCATGTACATTGAGAGTTGTTAGATCTGTTGCTCATCGATCGATCAGATCCAGGTGCGTCACCGACGATACCAGGTTCTAAACAACGCAGCCAATAACATATGAAAAACATAATGTAGAAAAATACTTAAAAGTGGACGTGAACGAGTGGATGAATCGAGATTACGAGGTTTACTTTGAGAGCAGATTACGAGGTTTTAACTTGGTTTTAACCGCGGTTAGCCATTGTTTTTAGCCGGTTTTTACTCTAAATGCAAACTACAACTCGCTGATTTTGTTCGCGGTTAGCCGTGGTTTTTGATGGGTAACTGGCGATTTTCCACGGTTTGTGAGAAAAAAGGTCAAAATCAATGAAAATTATTAAAATCCTTTTAAATATATGTTAAAAAATTGATTTTTTAAATTTTATTTAAGCCAAAATGCTTAGAATGATTAGTAGTATTTTTTAGAAATTTTATGTATATTTTACATTCAAAATTTATTCGAATGAATTTTGACCAAACCCCTAAACCCTAAACTGTCGGTTTACCAAACCGAGCCCGGCGGAGGCACAGTTAGCCGCGGTTAACCAGGGTTAACCGGCGGTTTCGAAAACCCTGGTCAGGAGCATGGGCATGCATGAGCCCAAGGTCGCCAAATCCTAGCTCCGCCGGTGGCTCGAATGAGTTATGTCATTCAATCACACAGTGTATGGATACAGATATAGAGAGAATACACAACGATGGAAAAAATTATTAATCTCAATATGCTAGCAGCCAATTATACATGGTTGTCTCTCATATTTACAACAGAGGGTTTCTTAACCGGAATATATAGGGATAAGAACTTATCCCAATTCGGTTTTACCCATACTACTCCTATGTATGGGACCGGATCACATAGGTTACTGATAACGTGCTACGAAATAACAACGAATCAATACAAAGTACCAATCACAAGATTCAATCACACAATATATGGACATAGATGTAAAGCTCTTTACGCACGAAGGTGAAAATCTTAATCAACCTCAATATTCTGGTCGTCAATTACATAGGAGTGTCATATTTCTAGCTGAACCACCAGAAAACTTTTAGAGATAAGATCTTATTCTAATTTAATTTTGTGCATAATTTTTCGACATGTGAGACCGGATCGCGTGGTTAACACGCGGAAGATCAAGTGCATTCAGGTAGCAGCTTGGGTCGCTGAGAATTTATTAATCGTCTGCCGGGCGGCGTACGTGCGCAGGCAGGGCACAGCTGCAGGCAGAACAACACATGGACGGCGACCGTGCACGTGCCCTTTTATCGTGCCAGGGGACACGTACGTACGTGCGCGCGCAGGGGTCAGGGGTGCATGGCACGAGCGCTCCCGGGTTGCTCACGTACGTGGATCTATCTGGACCATTCATCCCTGGACAGCGTGCATATGCATGCCACCATGCGTGCATGATCGTACGGACGTGCGTACTCCAGACGACCGGTGCGCCTGACCTACGCAGTTACATAGGAGTATAGTATATTGTATATTTGTATGTATTAATAATGTACGTGCTGGTCATGCAGCATGGAAGTGGTGCATGTTTAATTTAGGTAGTTGGGATTGGTGCATGCATGGTTGAACAGCCGGAGAAGTGGAACATACTCCCCGTTCTAAATTATAGGTCGTTTCACTTTTTTGACACGTACTTTGACCACTCGTCTTATTCAAATAATTAGTGAAAATATGAAAAAACTCAAGTCATTATTAAAGTACCTTTCATGGGGATACACATGTAGATGTGGATACACACACACGTATACTGATATATACATCAAAAATTAATCCATCTTTGATCTCCTATATTTGACATGTGAGGGTGGCAAATCTTGGTTCAAAGTTCGAACTACAAGAGCATATACAATGGATACGGATGCATCATGCATATATAGCAAAATGTCAAAAACAGTATGCATAACACCTTCCCCTCCGTCCGATCAACTTTGAGATCCGTGCACACAAGTCCCTCACCCCTCTCATGCGTTTTTGCAAACAAAAATGTTGTCTATAAAATTTGAGGTCTTAGTCAATCGACTTATCTCACTAAAGCCGGCATCTTCTTCGGCGTTGCTTATCAATGAGGTCAAGTATTATTAGGAGGCATTGTGTAGGGTTTGATAAATTTGGCAGTAGGATGAGTGAGCATAGAGTGCAAAGCGATAGCCGAGGAAGTTGACTGGCGAGGATTGAAAGAGGGGGGAGGGGGGGGGGGGGGGGGGGGCTTCCTCCCCCCCCCCCCCTCCCCCCCCCCCCCCTTACCGCCGACCAACAGAGCCCTGACCGGTAACCATTGGAACTTGGCCTTACACAGCCACCCTCGTCGTCGATTGAGAAGTCCTTATTTCTCTTTCCCTCATTCTCCCTCCCCTTCTCTTTCTACTTGACCCTCTTAAGATACACGGGAGGTCATGTGAAAGCCGCATTCAGATGCATATATACAATGCCATTAATTCCAACATCACACAGTCTTGGAGAGATATTTATCGACCAAATTTCTGTGCTCCAAACTAACCCTGGATATATAGCTTTCGACCCCTCCGCTCTAACCAGACAGTTCGTCAAAATGGCCAACCGGTCGAGACACTCGAGAGTCGCCGGAAGAAACAGCGCTAAGTGGACGTACGTGTGATGGCTAACCCATTCGTTGGTTCATTGATGGCAGGGCCATATGCCCATATCCCATATGGGAGCCAGCCAACGGCCGATGGAGATGGAGCTAGCATGCATGCACACGTGCAGGAGGAGAGCATGTGGGGGTGGCCACCCGCGTGTCTTCAGCGCCGGTGCACGGGTGGTAGGGTGAACCCTGTCAGTTGGTGCTTGTCCCTTGCTGTTTGTCTCCTCCCCTCATCATGCCCGAGACTCTCCACAGTGCCCAGGAATTAAGCTCTCAGGCACGTACGTGCATGCTTCATCGATCTAGCTACATTCTACAGCCAGATCCTCGTCTTGCCATGTCTTGGAATCGGTTTAACATCGGGCGGCCGACAACTATTTAACTCTCCAACGATTTTATAGACCGTAGATCAAACAACTCCGTAGGATATATAAAAAACCCAACAAAAGCATCATAATTTATCCTATGATTAGCAAAAGCGTATCATCGAATCAAGATTTTTGCATTCGTTAGTGGCCATGTATAAAAATGGTCGAGCTATGTGGATCATGAACACCATTCACCCAGCAGCTAGCGACAGGGCGCTGGATCTGGGTCACAGGCGCAGATCTGTGGATCGGCAGGCATGGTGCGCTGCACTGCATGCAGCACAGTGCAGCTAGATAGGGATAGCTAGCTAGTACAACGCGCGTGTACGTGCACGTACCCTGAAATGGACGGACGCTCGTGCACGAGGCGGCCGGCCGGCGACGTCGACGCCGTGCGCCGGGGAACATTCCGATCTCGGTAGGGATCCCGGTCGGTCGCCGTCCGGTCGCCGTCGCGCGGCAGTTGGCCGGGAAGGGTCTCGGCCGCGGCCGCCGCGACGGTGCTGCCTAGCGACAGTGAATGTGTCACGTGACAGCTCAGTTCGCACGTACGCGCGCCCAGCTAGCTAGACGCGACCGTCAGGGCTCAGGACCGGTCGATCGCCAAGTGGTTTCCTGGACCCGACATCATGCGCACGCACGGTCGGAGGCTGAACAGTGGCCGTCTCGTCGGATTGCAGTAGGATTATAGCGCACGCTTAGCATATGCCTATGGGCGTTGCAAAGGCCGAAGCGACCTGCTCTGCTATAGGTTCGATCATGGGGCACAAACGATGTTTATGATTTATGCAAAGTCCATGCGTCCCGATGCTTTATGTTTGAGTTGCAGGGATTCACTAAAGCAGGGCATCCCATTCCTGAGCATGCGCTTGATTGGCTCGCTCTGCTTCCTCCGAACGTGTATCATCCGTGGGAGGTGTTCAACATCTCTGCGTTCGTGAGCCATGAAGTTTTGGTAGGTATTTTTTATGGACGCACCGTTGTTGTGAATAAGGCTACCAAATCTGATATAAGTGCAGTCGGCAGTGAGCGGGGACAATCAAATCTAGATGGTGGCTTAAACAATGGCTAAATAATGACCTACAGTGGTGAGCATTGTAACTGCACTGAGTAGTAAAAGGGTTTTGAGGTATCAATCCCAAGAGAAATCTTAACTTCTAGCCTTTTTTAGTAAGATTTGACGACGATGAGGTTTGTAGTGTCGTTACCTTACTACATGGAGTATGTCGTTAAGGAACACGGATCTTCCTACTAAATTACCATATGAATCATTCATTTAATGGATTTTGCAGTGAAGTTTGAGTTATTACATTTGGTTTCGACCTGTCAGCATTGCTACTCAAGGCTAATTGTTTCACCTATTGCCCTCTCTCACTAAATCAATTTGGGTACTATGAGAATATTTTCGAATTGTCTGCTCTTATGAAATCGCCGAGAAATCTTATAAAGATAGATAATTATCTTCTATGCGAGGATGCTCAAAATTTCAACTGTCAAGATGTTTATGCCGTCTGGTTATTGTGAGGCAGAAGTTGTTTCTTTTATTTCTTGTTGGTTGCCTTAGCGTGACAATTATTTGTCATTTTGCTTTGGTTTTAAGTTTTTATTAAGCATTTGTAGTGCATGCATACATCCCTAGTCGGTGTAGAGGTTGACATACGCGGGTGACACCCTCCACCCTCCACATCCTTCATTCTTCCTTGCTAATGCCGCCCTCTAGAGTTTGTGTTAAGAGATGAGTTTCCACATCCCTCACGTTTAGAGAGAGACCCGAAAGACGGCATCGCCGTAGCAGCAGGAATGGTCCAAGACAGTAGAGCGATGACAGCATGTGGATTGACACACGACGATCAAATTTTGGGTGGACGGAGCGGTGAGAAAATGGAGAGGGGAGGGGGTAGCGATGGTGTCACTGGAAGTAAGTGGTGGCGGGAGACGGTGGGGAAGGTGTACAAATTCGATGCGACGATCATGGAGTCAAAGGCATGGTGCCCCGTTAGCAACGCCATTTTCTCATCAGTCAAAAGATTGACTTTGTTCAAATTGATTTTTTTTTGAACTCAGCCTTTGGATGATTCTTATATCAAGATTTTTACTTGAAAATACTAGGGAAATAACCCGGACAAAATTTATGGTTTACTGGCACCTTCAGAGAAAATGAAAAAAATGTTAATTAATAAAAGAAGATTGATGAACAGTAACTCGCGCACTGTAGCTACAGTGCCGTCGCGAATTGAACACGCCTGGTGCCTGCCTGCGCCCGCCTTCTCACCAATTGGTCGTGCTTTCAACGGGCGACGGATGCCCAGTCGCGATTTCAATGTGCGACCGGCGTCTATTTTTGTCTATTTTTCATTCCGACATGTAATTTTGCATAAACGAATAAAAAAAAATATAAAAAAATTTAAAATTCGTTTGCAGGATGCACTGCGCAGTAGAACATGACTTTGCTTCTGGCGGCCTGTACCATTGTAGGCTCAAGACCCAGCATAAGTCGCTGGGCCTTGAATCCCTTGATAGATGTCGCCCATCATCATAGGCCGGCAAGAATAAACATTCACCCCAGTTCGTCAATGGTGAATAGTTCAATGGAAATGACTTGAATCGATACTAGCTAGGTTGTCACCACTCTACACATTTTCGAGCAGGGGATTCATGCCCCATGAAACAGTGGATAATAACAGAATTTACCCGTGCATCAGTGGATACAATACAAAGCTTTATGGCAAACGAGAACAAGATGTACTGTGGGAATCGAGTAGAATAACGTGGGTACTGGGGACTATCCTAAAAAAAAGGAATCTCCAAATATAGACTCTTGAGAGAATATCTATATTTAGGGACGGACATGCATTCTGCTCGAGTGAGAATATCTATATTTAGGGACGGATAGGCATTCTGCTCGAGTGATATAGGGATTGAGAGTCTCCAAATATAGAGAAGATCCATTTTTAGAGATCTTGATGACCATACTTTAAATGTGGCATCTGAATTTGAACAGCTAGACATGTTTAACAAACTGCATTACCATATGGCAACTAATATGCTCTGCTAGCATATCTCAAACAACCATTGTAGTTAGGAAACCATATAAGCGATCACTGATCAGTAGCAGTCTAGCAATTAGCAAACTACGAATTATGAATCATCCTCTGCATATACAGCTCAAACTCCAAGAAGCTTCATTCTTGGAGGGCAATCCATAGATGTTGATATCCTAACTATCCTGTGTGGATTTCTAAAATGGTGGATTAAGAGACCAATCTTTCTGGTTGTGCCATGATTGAGAGTATTCTATTGTCCTCCATAGATCATTCAGCACAAGTTTGATGAAACAAAAGGTAACTTTGGTGTAGAATGAAGAGTGATGATGGCAACACTTAAGCAAATCAACTGGTATTAGACAACCTTGCATTTTTATTTATTGTTATCTACACATAATTATAGCTTAATTCTAAGCACAAATCTTTAGATCCCTAAAATCTATCTGATTGAACAGAACAACATATGGACATGAACAATGAATCACAAACGAAACAATGCAGGTTTCAAGTAGTGCCATTGCTTTGCAAGAATAGCATCCTAACATGCGAACCATCCAAGGTGAAATCCCTCGTATCCATGACGCGCGATCTCTTGAAAAGCACGGCAACGGTGGCGGGGTCGAGGTGCTGGTCGATGGCGAGCGCGATAGCACAGCCACGGCGCACCACGCGCTCGGCCTCTGCGGCGAGGCGAGACGGGAAGAGCGCACCAGAGATCGCCAGGCGGTCATCAGAGAAGACGAGGTCGAACGTGGAGTCAGAGAAGGGGAGGCGATGGGGGTCCGCACGGCGTACGAGAGGGGGGAAGTCGACGAGGTCGACCCCCGTGACGTCACTGACTCCGGAGATGTGGAACGCGTCGACGGCGTTGCCGGCACCGGCGGCGAGGCAGAGGACGCGGGAGGAGCCGGTGAGGAGGCGGAGGCCGCGGAGCAGAGGAAAGGCCGCAGACGCCAGCACGGCGTTGTGGCGGATCCAGCGTGGGGAGGCCTGTAGCTTAGCGAGGCGGCGGTCCGGGGGGAGGACGCGGCGGGAAGCGGCGTCGCAGGAAGTGCGGGGGAACGACGCGAGGGAGAGGGTGGAGTAGGGCACGACGAAGCAGGCGGTGGAGGCGTGGCGGAAGAGGTACATGAGGGAGAGCGTGGCTGCAGCGGCTAGGGCAAAGGAGACGCAGCAAGCCAGCTGCTGGACTCGCCGGTCCATCGCCGGAGGCAAGTGCCACTGCCCGTCGTCCGGAGTCTCACCGACAGCAAACTGGGTCAGCTGATCAGAGATTGGGAGTTGGGTCTTGCAAGTTGCAAAGCTTGGACAGCTGTTGCTACATTACGGGGTGATTCGTAGGGGGTGGGTGTCCCCTACTACAACATTAATAATGATAGTATAAACTAGCCTTTTCTCCGTCCATAAAAGCATCTTTAGCAGTGCCTGTAAAATTCATATCTCTATATTTTGTTCTATAAACCATTATTCATTCCTTATATTTTCAACCTGTCAAGTAGAGTATCCTCAAAAAGAAGGAATCTCCAAATATAGACTCGGAGAGAATATCTATATTTAGGGACGGACATGCATTCTGCTCGGGTGATATAGGGATTGAGAGTCTCCAAATATAGAGAAGATCCATTTTTAGAGATCTTGCTGACCATACTTTAAATGTGGCATCTGAATTTGAACAGCTAGACATGTTTAACAAACTACATTACCATATGGCAACTAATATGCTCTGCTAGCATATCTCAAACAACCATTGTAGTTAGGAAACCATATAAGCGATCACTGATAAGTAGCTGTCTAGCAATTAGCAAATTACGAATTATGAATCATCCTTTGCATATACAGCTCAAACTCCAAGAAGCTTCATTCTTGGAGGGCAATCCATAGATGTTGATATCCTAACTATCTTGTGTGGATTGCTAAAATGGTGGTATAAGTGACCAATGTCGGTGTCTGGGAAACGCGCCTCTGAAGGGCAGCAGGTCCACGGACCGGCAGATGAATTTGTAGTTGGAGTGAGGCCCAACAACAACCCTTCTCAGCAGCCCGGGACAGCGGCCGAGCGCACAGGGGCTCAGGCCGCGAGGTCTTCCCGGACAGCACCTGATGTGACTTGGCAATCCGGGTACAGGCCCGTCGTACGGTGAGAAAGAGAGCAGGGGGAGAAGAAGGAAAGAAAGGAATACAAACCGTGAATACACAAGCGATTTTACCCTGGTTCGAGCCCCCACTGCCGGGTAATAGCTCTACTCCAGCTCTCGTTGATTATACGGTGGAAAACAATACAGAGGTGCCGAGACTGGGATTGAAGGCACCGATCCCGAGCTTACAGGGGGTTTCGGACACTCAAACGACTAAGGACTACGGCTACTGCTAAGGAAGCTTCGGACGCGTGTGTTGCTTGGGTGGCCTGAATCACTCGAATCACCTGAGACTGCCTAGCCTCAACTGGTCCAGGGCCTTTCCTTTTATAGGCGCGGCGGGTCGCCCGGAGCTGATACGGCGGGTCCCACGCCCATCTCTGCTTTAGTGGCGGTGTTCTTGTCTCGTTTCGGAGCTCTGTCTGGTTTGGAGCTTGCAGGGAGAAGCTGGTCAGGTTAGTACTGGACACGTGTTCGTCTGGGAGAGCCTATACAAGGGAGAAACATGCTTTAGGGAGAAAGCACTTTCCCTTTATCCCCAATATAGCATTAACTGGACCGAGCCAGCCTCGCGCCACCCGTTGGGGGCGTCGCGTAGCGTAACAACCGTCGCTGCCTGCCAAAGGGGCAAACGACAAACCGAGCTACACGCGTGCCTCTCCCCGGGCTGCGGATTCCCGGGGAGACACAGTTCCTCCCGGTCAAGGCCGGGGAAAGTGCGGTGGGACATGACAGTTGTCGCCACCTGCCCACGGACAGGCGGACTATCCGCGGGACCCTCTCTTGGGCTAAGGATAGCCCGGGAGGTGTGTGACGCCTGCTGGGGCGTGGTTTTGACCTGGTCAAGCCCGGGGGAGGCCCTGGCGCGCTAGACGTTTTCCTTAGTACGGCCAAAGGGGGGCCCTTTAGACCTTTTGTAAGTGCGGTGGGCCGGTACGAAATCGGCCCAAGGCCCATCTTGGGATGGGCCGCTTATCAATCACCAACAGCCAGCCCCCGAACCTCGAGCGGGTCGCGTGGCGAGCCGGTCTGAGGTTTAGAGAAAATTACCTCTCACGCGCTGCGCGGGAAGATTCGGCTAGGGCTTTCTAGAGCCACGGGAGCCAAAACCTGAGCATTGAATTTGATTTGACGGAAAGGCGGAGCAGTTACGCCCCCCTGGGCACAACTCCCACGATCTCCGCTTCGACCGTTGGTTTCCTTGATAAGGCAGCGTTTTTCAGAGGGAACTCTCTACTGCAGAACATCCCCTTTGCCTCTGTCTTCTTCTCTTCATCTCGCCCCTTGCCTTCTTGCTTTCTCGCTTTCGATGACCTTGGTGTTCATTGGAGACAGCACCCTCACGAGGGAGAGGATGACGGAGTTAGAGAGAGACGGCTTCGTTAAACCGGGTTCTTGGAGGCTCCCTGGTGCAGACTGGGAGCCATAGCCCGAGCCTGCCGAACTAGTGTGCTTCGAGAGCTCAGCCATCTCCGGGTTCCGCGCGCCGGAGTCGCAGTTCATGACAGATTTCTTTGCATTTACGGAGTTGCGGCCGGAGAACCTGTCCCCGTGGTCCTACGTCCATTTGTCCATCTTTGCGCACTTGTGCGAGGCGCACTGCGGGGTGCGGCCCACGGTAAGCCTCCTTCAGCACTATTTCGAGCTGAAGCCCGTCGGCCACCTTGTGGGCAACGGCGGGGTCTTCTACCTGACCGCGCGCTAGGCCCAGGGGAGCCAATCGTACCCGAAGTACAAGGTAAGGACGAAAGTTGATGGTTGAGCCCGGCGGTGGTTCTATCTGAACCTCGGGGGCTCAAACTTGGAGTACTCTTCGGCCGCGCCAGATACTCCGATCTTCGTGCGCTGCGAGACCCTGCCGGAGGATCAAGTGACGGCATACAAGATCGAGAGGCTCGCCAAGAAGGGCTTGACGGGTTATGATGTTGTCAACAGCTTCGTCCGCCACCGGATCAGCCCGCTGGGGCACCGCGAGCGGTGCGTCAGCAAGATGGGCGGTTGGGAGGTCCCGGACCGAGATTTCCATCAAGGTAAGCGTGTGCCACGCTGCTATGTTCGATTTTAGGCTGGCGCATGCTATGACAATTCGCGACGCCCTGCAGGACTCCCGGCCGGCGACGCTGTGAGGATCGCGGGCATGTTGCTGCCCATGGACAAGAACACCCATCCCAAGAGGCTTGTGAGGGATAAATTGTCCGCGGTACGTGCCCATGAGGTGTTTGCTTAAATTCTTAGCTGCGCGCGCCCTTAAGGCCTTGACGGATTGTGCCGATTATTTGCAGTGGACATGGAAGGCGACCAAGGAGGCCACGCAAGCCACGGGCTCCGCAGGGGAGCCTTTGGTTGTGCAACCAATGGCGGCGCGCTCGCTATCAGGGAGATCGATGGCGGCGTCTGGCGGGCCGTCAGTCCTGTCGGTGATGTCGAGCGAGGGAAGTCCGGCGCCGGCATCTACCGCGGCGGGCGCGGCGTGGGCAGGCGCAGAGACGCATGCGAGGAAACATATGGCGCCGGCGCAGGTCAAGTGTCGGACATTCAGCGGCCCTTAAGCTCGGTTCGCTGCGTGTGTCCAGGGAGCGGCGCCTACGAAGAAGAGGAGGGCGTAGCGGCCTGCTCAGGGCAGTGATGATGAGGACGCCGTGCTAGCAGCGGGCCCGCTGCCGGTAGCGACGCCGTGGTGGGTGCCCTTGAAGAAGGTCCCTGCAGGCCAGAAGAAAGCAGCCGTGCCCACCACAGGCCGTATCGACGGGCTGGAGACGGAGCTTTTTCTGCACCCTACACCAGGGGTGTACGAGGACACCGAGATTGAACCAGCGCGTAAGTTTCCCGCGCTGCTCGTTATCATTCCACCGCTGTGTCTGATTGTTTATGTGTGTTTCTGATTACAGTATGTAGTACCAAGGTGGCAGCAGAGGTGCTGCCTCCCTCTGCTGAAGCCAGGGCGGCCGAGAGTGAATCGGTCGAGCCCGAAGGAGGGGGATTCCTGTCGCGATCGCTGAAGGTTGCCGGGCTGTTTAGGCCGTCCGACGCGCGGGACAAGGAGAGGCAGCTGATTCGTGGGGGTCATCATCTTGCCTGCCGGTGGCGGTGCTGGATGCGTCTGACGAGGTCACGGAGACTATGAAGGTGGAGACCGCCATGGCCTCGTTGTGGGTCACGCCCCTGCGCGTCAAAGGAGGTATAGCGTACGGGTGGTGGCCAATTGATCGCCGGGGGATCGCTGACCTCTTCAAGACCCCGATCGGGCATGCGCCCCCGGCGCCTGACCGGCGCATGCTGCTGTTCGGTTGGGATTGGCAAGTGCGTGTGCTTACGCCGTTGGGTTGGATGGGCGTTTCGTTGCCCAGCGTGGCCCCGTTGGCATCCACATGTTGGATCTCCACCGCCTCGGAGTGGGGGGAGCAACAGTGGACACTAGGGCGCGGTGCTCCGCCAAGGGAGGCTCGCCGAAGTTGAAGGTCTATCCAACTCCGGCTTGACAAGGGAGGATCTCATGCGGCGCCTGGACGCCGTCCTGGTAGGCGAGTTGAACACCGCTCGCCAGCGTGCAGAAAAAGCGGAGGCTGAGGCAGAGCGGTGGCGGCTGGAGGCAGAAGGTGTGGTGGTGCCTCCTCAACCACGTCCGGTCATGGCGGTTGGCGCGGCACCTACGTTCCTGACCCCTGTGGAGGGCCAGAGCGTAGCTGAAGCAGAGGTCCGGGCAGCGAAGGCTGGCCAGGCCCTGGTAGAGGACGCGGTGACCAGGCTTAAGGCGCAGCTCGTGGAAGCGCAGTATGCCGCTCAGAGGGCCGCGGAACGGGCCGAGCTTTCAGCGGAGCGGCGGAAGCTCACGCAGGAGGTTGCCCAGCTTCTTGGCGAGCTCCGGCGATCTCAGGACGTCGCGGAGCAAGCCGTTCGGGCGAGGACCGGCCTCGAGGAATCCTTGGCCGCTGCCGAGGCGGCAATTAAGGCCCGCGTCGGAGGAGATGAGGTCTGGACTCTCCTAGCGGTGGTGAATAGGAGCGAGGCTGAGCTTACAGCTGCCAGGCAGAGGGCGGACAAGCTGGAGGCCATGCTGGCATCGACCCAGGCTGAACTTCGCGAAGCCAAGATGGCGGTGGCGCAGGCGATGGTGGCGCAGGCCGAGCTTGCAGCCAAGGTGGAGTATGCTGAGAGGCTGGCAGCCGCAGCTGAAGCGATTGCTCCACTTCCGGCAACATCACCGGTACAATCCGTAGCGGCGGCGTCGTGCCCTGCGTCGCCGGAAGGGAGTGGCTCGGAGTCAGTAGGCTGCCGTTCCACAAAGCGCATGTCCGCGGGTTCGATCGAACCGTGCTCGACGCCGTTGAGGCGAGGGTGAAGAGCATGCTTGCTCTCAACAAGAAGGTAACTTGAGTTTGCACATTACGCTTAGGCATTGGCCTCTTCGCGATCTAACTTGCTTCCCCTTGTTTCAGTTCTATGCCCTCATTGCTGGTACGCCCTCGCTGATGGAGGCAGCAAGTGGGTGGTCAGACGATGACACGGCGAAGATCGAACACCTCTCTGCCGAGCTTGCGCAAGCCCGGGCTCAGATAGAGCGCGCGAACGGGCTAGCTGCGGAGAACGAGGTCCGTGGGACCGCCCGCGCCGCCGAGCTAGAGGCCATGCTCCAGCCAGTGCAAGAGATGGAGCAGGAGGCCGTGGCGAGGCTTGCCCAGACCCAGGGGACGGAGAAGGTCGCGGCGAGTCAAGCCCAGGCGGCCCGTGAAGAGGCAGATCGGGCCCGGGCTGCCTTCGACGAAGAGCGCAGGCGCAGGGAGGCGGCATCCAAGGCGCTGGAGGCCACTCTGTCCGAGTGCAACTCTACCGTGCGCGGGCTTGAGGAAGCCCGCGATAAGCTCACGGAGGAGATTGCCACGCTCGGGAGGCCGGGACGAAATCCAACACCGAAGCGGAGTCCACAAGGAAGCAGACGGAAGAGCTTGTCGACGCCCGGGCTAAACTGCGCCAGGAACGAATCGCGATGGACTCGCAATCCATAGAGCTGCTTCAGGCGCGAAAGCGGATCCAAGACTCAGAAACCGAGCTAGAAAGGCTTCAGCTGCAGCGCGGGTTGTAGTTTGACCCGGGCTACTTTGTTCCTGAACCCCACGCCATAAACAAGTATATATATTTTTTCTATTGTTTAATGCATATGCGCAGTGCACCGTGGCCGTAGGACTTAGCCATTTTTCTGTTTTGTGTCAAATCGTGCGTACTGTGGGCTTTGCAGCGCGGCACAGTGTTCCGCTGACGGCAGGGGCACGTTTGCCAGGCACGGATGCGGAGGCGAAACAAACCGCGACGGTTCATGTACCTGGCCTAAGCCACGCGTCAGGCCGCGGAGACACCGTCGGGCCTTGTTCGCATTGGTGGGCCAGATTTGCGCTTTGAGCCCCGATAAGCAGTGGCTTTTTCCCCTCGCTGACAGCGGGACCAGGATACGCGTCGCGTGGCGATTGGCGCAATTGGTATTCCACGAGGCAGCGCACGCGTCTCTTCAGCTCGCGCAGTGGGTTTTAATTGCTTGTTCCTTCGCTCGCAGCAGCGCTTCGGGTAGCCCGCAGCGCGACGGGACGTTACGCAGCCGCCGGCCTATAAAGCGAGGCGCAACACGCTGCGCTGCCTCCCATCTTAGCCTTCTCCATTCTTAGGCCAAAAAGCGAAGCTTGCAGCCAGAGGGAGAGAGAAATAGAGGAAGAACTGCGAGAGAAAAGCAGAGAGAGGGAGAAACCATGTCCTCCGACGCCGACCTCGACTATTTGCACGCTTGGTTGGTAGCGGCATTGGAGGATTTGCCGCCGCCGCTCCCTCCGTCTCCGCCGATCCAGCCCGCCGTGGAGGAGGTGGACGCGCCGGACCCTGTCGTCGCGGCCTAGGCGGCCGCGCTGGCGACGCATGCCCAAGTCCACGCCCACGAAGAGGCAGCTGCAGCGCTTGCCGTCGCGCTTGCGGCGGAGGAGGAGGAGAACGCTGCGGCAGCGCAAGTCGCCGCCGACGCAGCGTACGCCGCCGCGCTGGCGGCGACAGAGGAGGCTCTGCCGGAGGCCGCGGCGAAGGGTGAAGCAGAGGCGGTGGCGGAGGCTGCCGTGGTGGCACCGCCACCGCCGCTCATAGGTGCCAGTATCCACCGGCGGCGGAGGCGGCATCCGAGCGCGCCGGGACCGTCGGTGCCCGCGCCGGACCTGCTGACATCGTCGTCGTCGTCATCGTCGCCGTCGGCGGAATCTGCAGCGCCGCTGATAGGTGCGGCTAGGTAGCTTTAGGATTTGGGCGCAGCTGTAGCTGTAGGGGGGCGGCGCCCTCTTTTGCGGTAGTCCAGGATGGGAAGGCCTCATTTTGCTTGTATAATCTTCGTCCTTGTAAGATCTTCTTTGTGAAATGCAAGTTCCTTGATGAATCCGTCTCGTTAAGCTCGTTCATTCTCCTTTCATGGGAAGGCCTCCTTTTGCTTGTATAATCTTCGTCCTTGTAAGATCTTCTTTGTGAAATGCAAGTTCCTTGATGAATCTGTCTCGTTAAGCTCGTTCATTCTCCTTTCCTGTGCGAATCTGTAATGCAAAAGTGGGAGAAACAGATGAACAGTAATGAAGCTCTGAGGCGAACTTAGGAAATTTAGGCAAAACATGTTGCTTTTGTGCGCCTAGTCATCCTTCGTTAGGCCGCGCGGCGATGCGGGCTTGGCGAAGTTAAGGACTTGGGTAAAATCTGGGCGCAAAAAATCTCTCAGCCCCCGAGCGCTGCGAGGCCCAAGTTAGCCACTCAAACAAACCTGACGTGGGCTTATTGTACTTTAGGCCGCGGGAGTTCCACACTGCGCGGAGCCTTACTAGGGTGCGAGATGTCGGCTTATCCCGTCGTAGAAGTGCTTCGGAGTGCTTTATCCTTAGCCGTTGAATTTTGGCCACGGGCTTGCTTGAGTTGGACGTGACTGAACCCAACGTGACTCATAACGGGGGGAAAGGGTTTTTTTTGGAGCTGAATTGAATTGAAATGAAGGAAACTTACGACCTGATTAAGCGTAGAAGCATCGTAGAAGGGAGATGTTCCATGAGCTAGGGAACTTGTTCCCGTCCTTGTCGGCGAGGCGTACAGAGCCCGTGCGGGCTACGGACACTACTTTGTACGGTCCCTCCCACTTGGGGCTGATCTTGTTGGAGCCCGCAAGGTTCTGAATGCAACGTAGAACCAGGTCTCCTTCTTGCAGGGTCCTTGTATGTATGTTTCGTGCCACGTAGCGACGCAGGAACTACTGGTAGGCTACAGCCCGGAGTAGGGATTGCTCACGGCGCGCCTCAAGCAGATCGAGGTCAAGCTGCTGCTCCTCGTCGTTGACCACGAAGCTGGCGAAGTCAACACGATCGGATCCTAGTCTCATTTCTGTTGGGAGGACGGCCTCCGAGCCATAGACGAGCCTAAAAGGAGTTTCTCCTATAGCCCGGCTGGACGTTGTCCGGATTGTTCAGAGGACTGACGGTAGCTCGTCGACCCAACCCTGTTGTTTGGCCTTGAAGGCGTCGTAGATCCGCTTTTTGATGCATTGGACTAGCTGTCCGTTAGCTCGCTCAGCCGCTCCGTTACTCTGTGGGTGGGCCACAGAGGCCAGGGCGAGCTTCATGCCGATTTCTTCGCAATAATCGTTGAACTCCCGGCTCGTGAATTGGGTGCCATTATCAGCGATGATTCTGTTGGGCACTCCAAATCTCGCAACAATGCTTCGGAAGAAACGTACTGCGACAGTTGCAGTGATGTTGGAGACCGGCTCGGCCTTGATCCACTTGGTGAAAGTGTCGATGGCTACGAACAAGTACGTTTTACCACCGAGCCCTTTGGGGAACGGTCCCAGGAGGTCCATGCCCCAAACCGCAAATGGCCAAGCCAGTGGAATTGTTTGTAGCTCATACGCAGGCTGGTGCGTCATCCGCGCATGATACTGGCAAGCTTCGCATCATTTGACCAAAGCTTCTGCGTCGCTCATCTCAGTGGGCCAGTAGTAGCCCATGCAGAATGCTTTGCCGACGAGGGTTCTGTGCGAGGTGTGTGCGCCGCAGATGCCCTCGTGTATGTCGGACAAAAGGTACTTACCTTCTTCTTGTGTAACGCACTTACAAAGCATGCCATTAGCACCCCTTCGGTACAGCGAGCCCCCGTGCAGATGGTAAGCTCGGGCTCGCCTTTTTAGCTAGGAACGCTTAGTAGCGTCCTTGGGCAATGTCCTTTGCTACAAGAACTGGATGAATGGCGTCATCCAGGAGGTGCTTTGATCGAGGTATGAGACAGTACCGGATGTCTGTGTGTGGGGGGTAGAAGGCGTCCCCGTGGCCTCTCCTCCGAAGGGAATGGAGGGCTTTAAAAGGTGCTGCACTAGCACCCCCGGCGGGGCCGGTTCTTGTGAGGATCCGAGCTTGGCGAGCTTATGGGCTTCGTCGTTCGCTTCCCTGAGAATGTAGCTAATTTTGAAATTCGTGAAACGTTTCTCCAGTTTCCTCACTTCGGCCAGGTACCGCGCCATTGAGTCGTCAATTGTCTGAAACTCCTCTCTGACCTGGCGGACGACGAGCTGCGAATCCCCTTTCGCAACAAACCGTTTGATGTCGAGCGCGGTGCATGCTCTTAGGCCCGCTATTAGGACTTCATACTACCGCGGCTCCAGAAAGCCCCAACCGAACCTTCCCGCGTAGAGAGGTGATTTTCTCTAAACCTCAGACCGGCTCGCCACGCGACCCGCTCGAGGCTCGGGGGCCGGCTGTTGGTGATTGATAAATGGCCCATCTCGAGATGGGCCTTGGGCCGATTCCGTACCGACCCACCGCGCATATAAAAGATCCAGAAAGCCACTCTTGGCCGTACCGGAGGAAACGTCTAGCCCGCCAGGGTCTCCCCCGGGCTTGACCCGGTCAAAACCACGTCCCAGCAGGCGTCACGCACCTCCCGGGCTATCCTTAGCCCGGGAGAAGGTCCCGCGGGTAGTCCACCTGTCCATGGGCAGGTGGCGACAACTGTCAGGTCCCACCACACTTTCCCCGACCTTGACCGGGAAGAACTGCGTCTCTCCGCGGATCCGCAGCCCGGGGAGAAGCACGTGGGCAGCTCGGTTTGTCGTTTGCCCCTTTGGCAGGCGGCGATGATTGTTACGCTACGCGACGCCCCCAACGGGTGGCGCGAGGCTGGCTCGGTCCAGTCAATGTTATATTGGGGATAAAGGGAAAGTGTTTTCTCCCTAAAGCACGATTCTTTACCGTATCGGCATTTAAAGACAAACACGTGTCCAGTACTAACCTAAGCAGTTTCTCCTTGCAGGCTCCAGACCAGACAGAGCCCCGGAACGAGACAAGAACACCGCCACTAAAGCAAATATGGGCGCGGGGCCCGCCGCATCAGCTCCGGGCGACCCGCCGCATCAGCTCCGGGCGACCCGCCGCGCCTATAAAACGAAAGGCCCCGGATCCGTTCGGGGCACACGCAAGCAATCCAGGCAAGACAGGCAGTCTCAGTCCGAAGCTTCCTTAGCAGTAGCTGTATTTCTTAGTCGAAACCCCCTTGTAAGCTCGGGATCGGTGCCTTCAAGCCCGGTCTCGGCACCTTTGTACTGTTTTCCACCATATAATCAATAAGAGCTGGAGTAGAGCTATTACCCGGCAGTGGGGGCTCGAACCAGGGTAAATCGTTTGTGTCTTCACGGTTTGTATTCCTTCTTTCCTTCTTCTCCCCCTCTTTCTTCCTCTTACCGCACGACGGTCCTGTACCCGGATTGCCAAGTCGCACCAGGCTCTGTCCGGGAAGACCGCGTGGCCTGAGCCCCATAGGCTCGGCCGCCGCCCCGGGCTGCTAAGAAGAGTGGTCGTTGGGCCTCACACCAACTACAAATTCGTTTGCCGGTCCGTGGACCCGTTGCCCTTCAGGGGCCCGTTTCCCAGACACCGACACCATCTAAGGTGAAATCCCTCGTATCCATCACGCAGGACCTCTTGAAAAGCATGGCAACGGTGGCTGGGTCAATGTGCTGGTCGATGGCGAGCGCGATAGCACAGCCACGGCGCACCGCGCGCTCAGCCTCTGCGGCGAGGCAGGACAGGAAGAGCGCGTCAAAGATCACCAGGCGGTCGTCGGAGAAGACGAGGTTGAACGGGGAGTCGGAGAAGGGGAGGCGATGGGGGTTCGCACGGCGTACGAGAGGGGGAAGTCGACAAGGTCGACCTCGGTGACGTCGTTGACTCCGGAGATGTGGAACGTGTCGACGGCGTTGCCGGCACCGGCGGCGAGGCAGAGGACGCAGGAGGAGCCGGCGAGGAGGCAGAGGCCATGGAGCGGAGGAAAGGCCGCGGACGCCAGCACGGCGTTCCGGCGGATTCAATGTGAGGAGGCCAGTAGCTTAGCGAGGCAGCGGTCCGGGGGGAGGACGCGGCGAGAAGCGGCGTCGCAGGAGGTGCGGCGGAGCGGCGCGAGGGAGAGGGTGGAGTAGGGCACGACGAAGCTAGCGGTGGAGGCGTGGCGAAAGAGGTACACAAGGGAGAGCGTGGCTGCAGCGGCTAGGGCAAAGGAGACACGACAAGCCAGCTGCTGGACTCGCCGGAGGCGAGTGCCACTGCCCGGCGTCCGGAGTCTCGCCGGCAGCATACTGGGTCAGCTGATCGGAGATTGGGAGTTGGGTCTTGCAAGTTGCAAAGCTTGGACAACTGTTGCTGCATTACGGCCTTATGGGCCCTTCCTTTGAAGCAACGGGGCCTTTTGGCCCAGTTACAAGTGGAGAAGGACATTATTTGAATCATCATTTCATATTCTCTGATCTCTGTTTCCCTCCTTATAACAATATGTATTTTCAAAGTTTCTTAATTGTTGGGAAACCGCTGCACAAACGTATTCGTGTCGAGCTCTAGTCTTGCGAGATACGGATTGGGATGGGGTCTACATGTGGACTTGCCTTGATTGCTAAGCAGGTCACTAGTTTATAAGAAGAATGGTACCATATGCAACGTATCAATTTGAGGATAATAAAGTAACTGTGTTCCTCTCTACGTTTGTGTTTTGTCTACTCTGTGCATCGTTCTCATTCTTTATCTACGCGTGCGCTCATATTAGCAGCCTCGGACTACACCTGATAGTGTGGTTGTCTAACATTAATAACGAAAACATAACTTTCAGCATCTACACCAATGAGGAATCACGCAACCATTACAAACTGTAATTATATAAAAAAAATGAAAACCAAAGCGAAATGACAATTAACAGTCATGCATACTAAGACAAGCAACAAACAAAAACAACTAAATGAATCTAACACCCCGATGGTTGCAGCTATGTGAAAATAAACACCGATCTTCGTGATATTTCGATATTGTTTCAAAAGAACATTCTCTTACAGCACCAAAAGATCTTTGAGTAATTTACATTCTCTAGCCTCTCAGCATCTTTGAGAGATTTTTTACAAGCGAAAGTGCAAAACAAGCATCTTAATCCAATTTCAAAATGCATGGTAAAAAAATTCTCCATTTTTCATCCTGCCTAGCTCTATGTCATATACCTTTGATCTTTCTAACACTACTTTCTTGGCGATGCTAGCAGCCTGGCACTCATCCTAGCAGCAGTTTTAGTCTCTAATGGAGATGAGTGGTAAGCTACTAAGCTTAATTAGGCGCCCAAGCAGTGGTGAACACGGCTCCATGCCCCTTCCAAGTGAGCACTAACATGTCGTCTTCCCGCTTCACCCCCCACCCCGTCGCGTGCTCGCTCAGCAGGCGCCGCACCTCGGCCGCCGCCTCCTCGTCGAACCCTACGCCGGCGAACCCATTCCGGCGCATCCTCTCCGACAGCCTCGCGCCGGACTCGGACCGCTCGGTGCCGTCGTCTCCGATGACGCTCTCGATCTTCCCACCGATGGCCGCCTCGTGCTCCAGCCGCCGCGGGCTGTCCTTGGGCGCCGCCGTGTCGAGCGCGTCGAACAAGATCCAGTGGAAGTTGAAGCAGCCGACGATGCGCGACGAGAGGCTCGGCGAGTCCAGGTCGGCGTCCTCGTCGGTGACGGTGACCACGCTGGGGCTCAGCGCCCTGGCCGCACCGATAAGCTCGTCCCTCCCGCCCGGTGCGACGTGCCGGAGCCAGCTCTGGAGGTTGACGACGAGGGCCTCGCCGTCGCGTAGCCCCAGCGCTGGCGTGTCGGAGAGGACGGAGGCCAGGTCCTGGCGACGCGTCTGCTTCGTCGGAGACGCCGTGGCCACGCTCTCGACGACGCTGAACTCCAGCCGCACGCCTTTGGACTTGGCGAAGTTGCGCAGCCGGAGGCCGAGCTCGTCGGCGGACACACCCAGCAGCGGCGGCACGGCTGGCCGGGCGGCCGGCACGGTGATGCGGAGCGCCGGCGGGCCCCCCGGCCGCTTCGACAGCACGTCGATGAGCGTCGGCCACTGCATGCAGTGCGTGAGGCTGAGGTCGACGACGTGCACGGCGGCTCTGCCGGCCACCGCGCGGAGGATGGCGGCGTTGGAGGCCGTGAAGCCGAACCGGTGCCACGGCGTGAGGTCGACGTAGTCGGCGAGCTCCGTGACGGACAGCGCCCATCCCGGCGGTGCCCCGCTGGCCGGGAGCCTCACGGCAGCGGCGGCGCATTGCCGGCACGCGCGGGCGACGAGCGCGTGGAGCAGCCACGACGTGAGCCGCTGGTTGGGGTCCCCCTGCGAGGAGGCGATGTTGTTGAGCACCCACATGGCCTGCTGCGCCAGCGTCACGTCGTTGGACTCCAGAGTCCAGAGCGGCGGCGCAGTGGAGGAGCAGCTGCTGGATGCGGGGCCCATCGATAAGCGCGCCGGAGACGGAAAAGCAGGGCGAGCGGCGCAACCCGAGCTCCTTCTGCTACATACTCCCTGTACGGACGTGGCCGGCGACACTGCTACAGGATTTGGATGCTGATCCAGAGCCAAGAAAATTTCCCACGGATGGCTAGGATTGTGACACTTGTCAGGCTTGCATTGGGCGGCTTAGGATCATTTCTGCTTGAAATCTCGAGGAGTTGTGGCAAGAGGCTGCTTCTACACCGCTGCGGATTGTTTTGTTCAGGTCGTTTTGGTTTGCTTGATGGAGTGACTTGGCCTACTTATAGGGTCTCCGTGAAAAATCCTCTCTTTATTCGGAAATACTCTGGATCGAGTGTCTGTTCGGATCGAACGCTCTCCCCATCCATTTATCCCTTATCCCCCCCCCCCGACACTCCTCTCTCTCACACACACTCTCTCTCCCTAGACCCAACATGCCTGAACCCCTTCCCTTTGCTTCTTGCCTAGCGATACGAAGCGCCGCTGCCGCAAGCTCCTCGCCGCCGCCGGCTCGCCACTGTGGCCTCGCTGCAGCCCGCGTCGCCGCAACCGCTGCAGGCTCACCGCCGTGGGTTGCCGACGGCCACCACCGCTGTCATTGTCGTGGGCTTGCGGCGGCCACTGCCAGAGGAGTAGTCGGGGAGTCACACGAAGGAGTCGCCGGCGATGTGTGGTGTCCCCTCTCTCTCTCCCTCCCTCCCCTCCCCCTCTCTCCCTCCAATAATCCCCCAGATCTAGATCTAGGCAGCACGAAAACACTTAGAAACATGTGGAAACGCACTAGAACATGTCATGTTTCGTTAGTTTTCGCAATGTTTTTCGTTTTTTTGGGCCATGTTTCGTCATGTTTATCCATGTTTCATTGTGTTTTATCAAACAAATCCTCTTTTTGTTTCAATATTACTGGCATAAGTGTTATGTTTGTTTTTAAAAAATCTCATACTGAAAATCCGTCCGATTTTTTGGGCTAGGATTAGACACCCGATCCGTAGCACTCTCCCTCTTCATTTCCATGGAGAGAAACTGGACAACCTCTTGGCCTTTTTCAATGGGGAAGAGATTACACTTTGAACTTTCGAACGATATGGCTTTTCGCACTGGTGATGTAGGAAAACAGGTTGTCGAGATTGTTGGATCATTTTTAATTCTAAATCACTAGTTTTAGGTTAATCTTTAGGTTTATATGTATATTTACGTTTGAGATAGAAATAGGCAACAATAATTTATCCGAAATACATTAGGGTGGCTTGAAGCCAGTGCTAAGTGCTAAAACCGTAAATGTGCCTCCGGATTGTTTTGCCTATTAGTTGGTGGCAAATTCTTATCAGCATTGGTGCTTCCTCTGATGTGACTTATATTGGTTAATTACTGCATCACCTCCATTGTTAAATTAGATTGAGGCCAGTGAGGACGGAGAAGGCGACGACAGAAGCAGCTAAAGCCGCCCGGACTCCTTTGTCAGATTGGATAGATACCGAAGAACTGAATAAACCTATCTGAATTAATCGCTCCGTACGTATCCGCCTCCCATTTTCCTATACTTAATTACTTAAGAGACGATCTTTCCTAGAACCAAACAAGCAGGTAGGCCGATTCTCAGGGAGTAGGAGCATCTCTGGGCCTTAAAGAAGCTATTATTTTGTCACCTTGAGCCTGATTGATCCGCAAGGCGGCAAGGGTATGTTTGTTCTCCAATTTTGTCGTATCGTTGTCTTCTTGTCTTTGATATCAACGAATTGGTTGGAGGGATAACAAAGATGCAAGAAATTTAGCCCCGGTTGACAGGGGCATTCTGTGTTGGGTTTAGTCCCACATCGGTTATTGGTGATAGGGGAGCACAACTTAAAAGGTGGAAGCACCCTCTCCCACTAGGCTAGTCTTTTGGGTTGAGAGGGCCCATGGCCTTTGTCGTTACTCCAGTTGGGTCTTTAGGTCCGTTAAGACCTGGAGAGCCCTTTCTCTGCGTTTTAGCTCATACGTGGGCTGTTTGCAGCGGGCTCTAAATCCTAACAAGTGGTATCAGAGCCAGGCATTGACCTATTTCAACTCCGTTAATTCCACACATTCGCTGGACGAAGTTGTCCGTTGTGACGAAGTGGTCCGATGTGTGATGGGGGAGATTGTTGAGTTTAGTCCCACATCGGTTATTGGTGATGGGGGAGCACAACTTAAAAGGTGGATGCACCCTCTCCCACTACGCTAGTCTTTTGGGTTGAGAGGGCCCGGAGCCCTTACTCTGTGTTTTGGCCCATACGTGGACTGTTTGCAGCGGGCTCTAAATCCTAACAAGATTGTTGGGTTTAGGCACCCTCTTCATTGTTGGGTGTTTTGGGCCATACGTGGGCTGTTTGCAGCGGGCTCTAAATCCTAACAAGATTGTTGGGTTTAGGCACCCTCTTCATTGTTGGATTTAGTCTCACATCGCTAATAGATGATGGGGGAGCACGACTTATAAGGTGGAGCCGTCCCTCACCTAACAAGCTAGTCTTTTGGGTTGAGTGAGCCCATGGCATTAGTCGTTGTTCCAGTTGGGTCTTTAGGTTCGTTAAGACCTGGGGAGCCCTTTCTTTGCGTTTTGGCCCATACGTGGGCTGTTTGCAGCGGAGCGGGCTCTAAATCCTAACAAGTGGTATCAGAGCCAGGCATTGACCCACATCTCCGTTAATTCCACACATTCGCTGGACGAAGTTGTCCGTTATGACGAAGTGGTCCGATGTGTGATGGGGGAGATTGTTGGGTTTAGTCCCACATCGCTAATAGATGATGGGGGAGCACGACTTATAAGGTGAAGCCGTCCCTCACCTAACAGGCTAGTCTTTTGGGTTGAGTGGGCCCATGGCCTTAATCGTTGCTCCAGTTAATAGCTCTACTCCAGCTTAGTTGATTTATATGGTGGAAACAGTACAACGGTGCCGAGATCGGGCTCGAAGGCGCTGATCCCGAGCTTACAAAGGAGGTGACTAAGGACTAAGGCTACTTGCTAAGGAAGCTTCGGATACGGGTGTTGCTCGTGCTCAGAGGGAATCGGATTGGGGAATCTCGGGTGTTCGATTGGCCCTCCTTTGAATGTCCAGGAACCCTTGTTTTATAGGCGCAGTGGACCGCCCGAGGCTGATACGACGGGCCCCGCGCTGGTCTTT
The DNA here is from genome assembly GCA_005191435.1 of Raddia distichophylla. NCBI lineage: Eukaryota > Viridiplantae > Streptophyta > Magnoliopsida > Poales > Poaceae > Raddia > Raddia distichophylla. Next base: position 1,395,187 of record SPJY01009124.1, read on the forward strand.
GCTTTAGTGGCAAGGCTCTTGTCTCGTTCTAGGGTCCTGTCGGGTCTCGAGCCTGCAGGGAGAAGCTTGTCGGGTTAGTACTGGACACGTGTTTGTTTTATCATGCCGGTTTAGGGGAGAGAACTTCTCCAGAGAGAAAGCACTTTCCCTTTATCCCCAATATAGCCTTGACTGGACCGAGCCAGCCCTGCGCCACCCGTTGGGGGCGTCGCGTAGCGTAACAACCATCTGCTGTGTGCCAAGGAGGGCAAACGACAAGACGGGCTGCCAGCGTGTCCTTTCCCGGGCTATAGGTCTCTTGGGAGATACAGTGCGTTCCGGTCAAGGTCGGATAAAGTGTGGTGGGACATGGTAGTTGTCGCCACTTGCCTGCGGGCAAGCGGATTACCCAAGGGACCTTCTCCCGGGCTAAGGGTAGCCCGGGAGGCATACGGTACCTCAGGGGTTGACTTGGTCAAGCCCGGGGCAGTTGCTGGCGAGTTAAACACTTTCACCAGTACGGCCGGGAACGGCCTCTTGGATTCTCGTGCGATGGGCCCGTATGGAATCGGTCCAAGGCCCGTCCCAGGATGGGCCGTTTACCAATCACCAACACTAGGGTTCTCGACCATGATATATTTTTGGATTACGAATATGATGCCAGTTCTTTCGCTGTTCTTGTGGGGATGTTTTGGTTTGGTCGATTAGAGAGTGGATGCATTGGATGGGTTAGGCTATAGGGGTCTAATCGATGCCGAAAATAGATGCTTAAGTAGTAGAGTTATGTATTGCTTTCAACGTGGGTTGCATGATTTATTTATTTTGATACTCTCTATAGGTGGAGTGGTTTCGAGGTCGATATAGAGGTTGCACTATTTCGCTTTGTTGGTAAAAGAGGCAAGTATATGTTAAACTTATAGCGTATTGATGTGATTAGCCTTGTGGATGTTTCTATTAGCTATGTGATCCATACTTGAGTAATTGTGATATTTATTGCTATATGTTGAAGGTGTATGAGAATTGTATGACAAAGGAGGCATTGCATTATTGCATCAGGTTGCATGAGTCAGGTCGGTGAGAAAGTCGTATAACTAGTCCGGTGATGTCGGTGTACGACTATTCCGGAGTGCTCTAAAGTCCTACTCGGTAGGAACTCCACTGGAGTGGAGTAAATTGGTCCCGACCTGAAATAGAGTGGGCAAGAGTGTTGCACCGACGGGTGGCACTCGGCTATACCGCAGAGACAGATGCATGTGCATTGCATTGTATCGATGGATGAAAAGTGTTTTATGTGGATATTTGAGGCGATTGAGTTATATGGAGATTTTGAGATAATGATTGATTCATGAGCATGGATTTATTTTGAAATTATAATATTCATATTGTTTATACATATACTTTGCGGAGTATTGTTGAATACACACTCTTGCTTTTATTTGGTTTTTAGGTAATGGATGGCAGCATCATGCATGGGACATGGGAGTAGCATAATTAACCCGAGCACCCACTACCTTTCACTTTGAGACTAGTGAATATAGTTTTCACTTGAGCTCTATGTTAATAGTTGAGCTTTGTATAATTGAGACTTGTAGTCCTTTAGTGTTTTCTTATGTGGCTTTCAGTTGATAGCACGGACTCCAGTGCTAGGTTTGAGATCTAAACTCTTTGACGAAGCAAGACGCAAAACCAGAGAAGCCCTAAAGGTCTTCGGCCAACCAAGCTGCCTCCAACAATGAGAACAACACCGTCAACAGAATAGTTGACCAGAATCGCTACCTCACGCTAGCACCTCCTTGTCAAGCTCTCTATCTCTATATATAGCTCTCGAAGTACTGCTTTGAGTAAAATTGGGGCTATCAGATTGACGATGTTGTTGCTGCCTTCACCGACGTATCAAAATTGGAGATGCTCGACCACGTCGCATATCAGAAATTTCATGGTGTCTTGGTTCCGAAGGAGGCAACGTGCAGGTTCCGGCATCCTTCGCGATTCCTATTTTGACGATGGCCACCTGGATCAGCTTTGATTTGACATAAACTTCTATATAAACTCTTTCTATAATGTTTGTTAGATTCTAAACTTTTTTTAACATATTTTAACCTTTTCTAATCATACCATCTAACAATTTTCTGCCATTATAATTGATGGTGTAAATTTTTTCCTTGTTTCTTATTTTAAATTTCTATTTTCTACTTTTAATAGTTGCCATTGACTCATTTTCTAGTTTATAGTTAGATATTGGCTTATTTTATTATTTTTATTCCAAACTAATATTATATTATAATTTTACTGTAGTTAGTTGGACTCTTTATGGTTCAAATTTCTATTATTATAAGTTTTTATCATAGTTGGCATGAACTCTTTTTTTAGTTTATAGTTGACATAGATTCTTTTTATTCCATTATTTTTATTATAAATTTATATAATATTATTTTATTATTATAGTTGGATGACACGACGGTGCAGACAAAGTGGTGCAGGGGAGGGGTATGTAGGACAAGGGAGAAGAATGAGGGGGCAGCGCCGGGTCATGGAGGGGAGGTTTAGGATGGGCAGAGTGTCACCAGGAGAGTGGGAGGGAGGAACATGCAGTGTGACATCTTTGGGATGGGGCGAGGGTTGGTTGCGGAGTCAGATTAGGGATAAAGGGGAGAGGGAGGAGAGGAAAAGGGTAGTGCTTGGTGGATGTATTGGCTTTGGATATATTTTAGGAATGTATTATGGGCGCATGACTAGTTTGAGTAGACTAAATGGGTTGAATAATATAGATTAGATTGCCTTCTACAAATAGTATATCCCATAAATTTGTTATTGTCACGTTAATTACACCTCTAGATTAATCTTAAATGAGCATGGTGTCCGGCACATTTGCACGACTAAATTTATCTGAATCTTTTATTTTGACATGAACGCTTATTTCTATTATTTTATATTACAAATTTATGCGGTTTTTGTTTTTGTTGTAGCGGATATGAACTCTTTGTTTTTGATGGCATATTATTTATTTTATTTTCTATTCTGAATTTCTATATTGTTTTGTCAACTATATTTTTTTAATCTAGCATGGACTCTTATTTTTATTTTGAATTTCTTTTTATTTTTGTAGTTCACATGAATTCTTTCTTTTAATCTATTCCGTTATAATCTAGTCCCACAACAATCAACGGTATAGATCTTTCTTTTTTTCTTTCTGATTAATATGAGAAATAATCAACAGTATGACCCTCTTTTAATTATATAACGAGCAAGTTGGCCCGCACGTTTGTGCGGATAGATTTGTGTCGGCACATAAAATTTATTTCTAACTCATATTCTTTTTTTAGGGCAATCTCCAACTCATATCTATCTTTAATATATCAAATCAGATTTAGAGTTTATCTCTAATATATTAGATCAGTCTTAGAGCATCCCCAACAGCACTTGTTTCCTGCCCTGCATCAACTCGCGATTACTGTAGCTCGAGCAGGAATTTCAAATTCAAGACACAGTAGAAGCTCCAACCAGTTGCCAAAATCGCGAAATACTGTAGCTACGGTATTTTACAGGGGCTGATACAAGTGCTGCTGGGGATGCTCTTAGTAATTTGTTATAGAGATTATTTATTTTTCTTTCTTATCCGATTAGGTAGGCGTCAATTGAACGGTTATCTGATTTGGTGGATATTGATCAGATGGTGGATGATTTTCGGATGACATGGCGCATTACGGTGGCTCTGTTTTCCTCTATATATTAGATCAGCTTTAGTAGTTTATACACGTGCACATAGATTTCTTAACATACAACATGAGTCAGAATTACAATAGACGGTGTATATTCTTTTCTAGTAGTATAACGCAGTGAGCAGTGGAGATATTTTCTCTTTTTACGATTAATGTGAGAATTTCTAGTATTTTTAATGTGGAAATTTTTAAGATTTTAGAATTAGTGTAGTGGCTCTGTTTTCTTCTGCTTTATATATACTAGTGGGGTGCCCGTGCGTTGCTACGGTTTCCCTTTGTTCAAAAGCGTTGTTTCTTCATGGGTTGTACAAAATACTTCGATAACATTTAGCGTGGAGATAAGTCAACACACTTTAATCTAAACCATAAATCCTAAATCTATGAAGTGAGGACTTCTTTGTAGAAAAGTCTTTAAAATGGGTTGCTCTCGATTTTAGAAGAATTATGAAATTTATTCCACGCATTTTGAATACTATTTGAATTTTATACAAAAATTAGAAGTTTTAATTGAAAAATGATCAACTGCATGTCTAGCACATGTAACCAACGCCAGGCTTGCGCGGATGGCTAATCGGACGGACACCGCTGGTCCAGCGCGCGCGTCCGGACGGACGTCCAACGTCTGGCGCACGCCTATGTTTAGAGCACTCACAATTAAGATGGCACATTACAAGAACTTTTATTATATTTATTTAAAATTCTTTTTGCAATGCAAAGCTATCGGCTAGTAAATTCACCCTGGGCCTGGGTGCCCGGCCGTGCTACCAAATATCAGCATAGAGAGATTCCACAAATCCACTATGGTCCCATTCTCCAGCTTCCAAGTTCCCAACTATTGCCTAGTGGCTAGTGCGCACTGAATAATGTTTTTAGGAAAAAACATAGCAATTCAGTACTTAAAATATAAAATGCCATTGCCATCTGACCAATTAATGTCTCCTTTGAAGAATAGTTGCCGGAAGATCTGAAAGAGCCCAGCTTTGGTCAAAATGAATTCTGATGCTCAATGTGCCCAGTGGAGATAAAGGGACGGGATGTGATGGAGACAAATCATGCCGAAAGAAAATGAAGAATCCGCCTTTCCAAAGTTGCGACTGTGTACGTATATCTGTTATACACCATTAAGAGTTAATTAGGCACGTGCCACTACAAAGTTTCGAAAGACCACAGTAGAGTTGGTATTTATAGATTTTTTTATTATAAAATAGATGAAATTAGAAAAAAAAAACCATTATATGTGACATTTATCCTTGTTCACCCTATGTCCATCTGTGTATTTGTCACTTAATTGGGATTTTTTCCCTTGGTTTTTTCTTTCTCCTTTCTCTCGCCCTACCTCTCTTTGCCTCTCTCTACTTCCCAATGAGCTCCTCCATGCACAACCTCCCTCTCTCCATCTCATGAGCTCCATGGTCACCTTTAATGTCTCTCTTCTCCATGGTTATTTTGCATATTTTCCTCTCCCAGCAGCAGCCAAAGGTATGAGCCATGGATACTCAACCGAACGGTTCCATCCATAAGGGCCAAGGAGGACCTCGTTGCTCTGACTGACAACGTGCCTAGCACAAAGTCACCATCAAGTAGGGAAGTTCGTTGGGGGGAGAAGGGGGTCAAGGATAAGGTCGTTGGATGAAAGCTCGCTAAGGCGGGGGGCAATAGGCGGGGGAGAGTGCTTCAGGGATAAAATGTTGACCATGACCATACCGGGGTGGAGCGGACGTTGCACCACCCATCACCAAAGCTGATGGGTTTAACTTGCTTGGCCCCAAATTTGGGCATTACCGCAATGATTAACTTACTAGATCTAGGCAGTGTGAGGCTGTGGTGGTTACAATGGCTATGGAAGAAAGGGGAGGGAGGAAGGGATAGAGCTCACCATCATTGCTCTCAAGGGAAGGAGGAATAATGTGAGGACAAAACCAGTCATAATACACAACTACAGATTGAGTACGCATAATCGAAAAGGTGTTTGAGATACGAATAGTAGCAATTCTCTTGATTTTGTTGTTCTATGATGACAAATTTCCAAATAATGTCTTTGCGGCATTTGATTTTGGAACTTTGTAGCTAGTTAAACCTATTAACAAAGTAGAGTTAAATCACACATGTTCATTACAAAAATATTAGAAATTCATATGTTCGTTGGAGAAAATAAAAAAAACTTATGCAATGCTGATTATAGTTAGATTAGATTACAACGATGTAGATGTAATAAGATTAGAGATGAATTATATATAATGATCGCGTATCCGTAATAATAGTGGTGATGACTTTGCTATAGCTTAGCCATGGTTAATATGAGTATATGGCTGGCTACTAATCCTTATACATACAACAAAGATTTCTTAAATTTTGACACAAATACATTTAATTAGCAAGTGCGCGGAACACTTTCGTTTATATAAATTTGGTGTATTCTATAATCATGATCGTGATCCCGATACCTGAAATGATGAACGACCAAACTGACAGTGACGCAGATAAAAATTAGCCATTAAACAGTTAATTAACATATTACATACACTGATACACCAGCACGCAGCACCAGCATACGTCTGCGACGTGTGGTATGGTAATTAATCTTTGCTCCTTTTCCGTCTCCATATCTTGCGGATTCTTATCAAGCTTATGCCGTCCCTTCCATCTCCGTGAACAGCTGTTAGAACTTCGCAGAGGAGAGGAAGAATAAAGCCATTGCGGCAAAATGCTCTCCTCCAAATCTCCAATCCGATTCAGCAACAGGCGACTTTCTGATTCTTCAGGCGGTGGCCTGCAGGTGCGCGACGTCGCCGGCGATCTTGGGAACCTTTACCTCCAGCGACCCGTCGCCGTCGTCAACGTACGCCTCCACTTTCCTCCAGTCCGCGTCCTCCGGCAGCTCCACCCGCCGGACGAAGCCGTGCTCCCACCACTGGCCGGCGCGCCAGTCCCGGCCGTCCGCCGTCGCCGTCGACGGCGCCGCCCGCCAGAGCCCGCTGATGTCGACCACCCGCATACCGTCCCCGCTCACCTCGACCTCGCATTTCCTCCCACCTGCAGAAAAGAAACCAACTTTGGAACAACCCACACAATAATGCGAGTGATGTGGTTAATCTTTCTTCTTCGATCTTTATCGGTTTCCGAAATCGTCTTGCAAACTCTCTCGTTGGATCACTTGGATGTGCGGTGTGGTGTGCGGTGTGCCACACGCAAACGCGTAAAGATGATTCTAATTTCACTTTCTTGAAACGAGAGGGTTCCAGTGTTGCTATAGCGATAAAGCAGAGGAAAAGCAGCCGCTGGGGAAAAGAGGAGCCTAACACATGACCTTCCGGTTGCTTTCATCCCCCTCTAGGAGCTTTGCCGCAGACGCTTTCTCCGGCAAATTTGCGACTTGCGAGTGTCGATCTCCCGGTGCTAGGGTTCCTACAGCACAGCAAGTCGTGTGGCAATTTGCTGATCAGGTGTTGGTTTATAGCAGAGTCTCATGGCAATTTGCCTTCCACGGACGGCAGGGCACGGGCCACGCATTTCTGGTGCTGCGAGCGAATCTATATATGCCGAGTTGAAACTTGAAAGGCCGTGATTATTCGGCAGACATAGAATCTCACCGCTGTTAGTATCATCGCAACTTTGCAGGAGCATCTCATACGTTAATTAGTTTGCTGCTGAATTGACCCTCGACCGTGCTAAAAAAACTAGGGCAAAAATGCATGCATGGAGCTAGAAATCGAGCAGCCGCGTTAAGTCTAGCCTAGGCAGCACCGATGATCAAGCATGAGTGCAAGTAAGCATGCGCATGCGCCCGTACACACCTGGTATGTCAGCTCTGAGGTAGTAGCTGGAGTCCGTCTCGCCCCAGTCGACCCGCCGGAGCGCGGGGAGGAGCGCGTCCGGGTCGAAGTCCCAGAGCGGGAAGGCGTCGGCGGGGTCGAAGAACTTGCCGAAGAGGAAGGGGCTGAACGGGGATCCCTCCGCGAAGACGGCCCTGGCTGCGGCGGCGTCGGCCCCGCCGCCGCCGCCGCCGCCGCCGGACTGGAGGAAGGAGCTGAAGGTGTGCTCCAGCAGCGACATGCGCCACTTGGGCGCGCCGCCGTCGGCCTGCCGGACCTCGATCGCGCGCCTCGCCGGCATTGCTAGCTAGTGCGCGCGAGCTGAGGGGTTGGGGCCTTGGGGGGGCCTAGCTAGTCGACGAAGGTTCTTGTATATAAGCCGGGGCGGCGTGGGTGGAGGTAGAGCTGGCCTTTGCGGAAAGCAGAGGATGGGAGGAGTGATTCCGCTTGGGCTTGGCTGGCGCTGTGCCTCTGCGACGTGATTCCCGCCCTTTTTCTTTTCTCATGGAGATTTGCATAGGGTCGGGGTGACTCTGTGGGCGACTGCGACGGGACTAGACGTCGGATGTCCGACGCGAGGGCGTGTGCGATGGGACGCCCGTGTCATCCTGTTCGAATGTTGTTCTGTTTAATATCAGGGATCAATCAAAGCTTTCGCTAGTATACATATGCATTGTGTTTTAGTGCATGTATGTACGTTGCATTGGTGATAGATCACTCGTATCGAATTTATGGCCAAGCTGTGTGGACATGGTCAAAGTCATACCAACATGCATGGCTTAGAGCATCCATAATATCTCACTTATCCCGTACCTTAAAACACTATTTATGTGTGTATGAATAGTGTTTTAGAAGTGGAATAGAGGGGGCTGTTGGGGATGCTCTTAGGCCCAAGTTTCCAAAGCAACCATCACACGGGCCAAGACCCATACGGGCTACACATAGGCCATGTTCTTTTCAACTATCATTGCGTTGACGTATTACTATAATAAATTTAATAGCGATTGAAAAAGTTTAAAAATTAAAAATAATTAAAAATAGTTTTATAATCTTTGAAATGATTATTAAAAATCATGAAAAAATCGTTACAAATTATTACAACATATAGGCTATGTAAAAATAACACAATCTTTATTATATCATGGCATAAGGGTTTATTTAAAATTCAGCACACCTAACTTCTAGACATGGAACCTTGAGCCTACTTTCGACCGTTGGACTTGGACAGGAATCCGAAATTTTTCGTTCACGACAATGATTGGTGTAGGGGGTCCAGCTTGGAGCGACATCCGTGGCGCACAGGAGTCTTGGAAGAACCTCGCATGAGGCTTCGACCTGGAGTGATCTTCGAGACGTGTGGTGGTCTGAAAAGGACCCCACAAGGCTTCGCTCCGGTGGTCTCTAGGACATGCAGTGGTCTAGAAATGACAATGTATGAAGGTTTCGGTCCATTGTGACCTCCGGGACAAATGGGCATCTGAAGCGGTCTTCACATGAGTCTTGTCATTTGAGGGCATGAGGCTTCCCTTACAAAAGGTTTCTCACAAAATGAACCTTTAAAAGTTTTTTAAATTACATAGACAAAAGTGAGCCAACTTCAAAAAATACATTAAAAATTATCAAAGTCCAATAGTAGCTCATTTCAGCTCTAAATCTGCTCTTAAGTTTTGTTCCAGTTACAAAGAAAAAAATAGTGTTTTACACAAAGGACTAAAGGAGACATCCAAAGCTGGCCAATGAGCTGAACCAGGACTGCCCGATTCACGCCCGGTTGGTTCGGTTACTATGCAAACCGGGTTAACCGGGCCAAGGGGCTGCGGTCTAGGATCAGGTTTAGTTCGCACAGTGAATCGAACCGAACCGGGCCGGTCCGGTTTTTATTAGCTGGTTTATTTAATTTTAATATATATATATATATATATAAATAAAAAATATATATTTCACAAATATACATTATAAATTAAATAAATATATTATTTATCGTAAGAAAATACATATAGATAAAGACTAGAATACTCCTAGGAGTATTTTAACTGAAACACCCCCACGTTTATAGCCCACCACGTGTCCTCCCCCACCTTCTCCATCTTTCCCACGCATAGAGACTTCAGCAAGCATATTATAGTAAATGTGCTTACCGATTATTGCAAAACTACACAGAAGAAATCGTAAAGACGGATCAAATCTGATATCAACAGCCCATGTGGTGGGGGATGATGCGAGCAATTTAATCTAGTTTTTTTGCTATATTTTTTAATTGAAAGATCCGATTAATAACCGTTTCCACTTTTGTATTCGTTACATTTTTTGAATAAAACTAGACCGGTCTCACTTTTCAAAATTTTACTTTACTATAATAATGAACAAGATTTACTATATTTTGTATATACTTTACGAATTCTCTGTGTGCACTGTTTCGTGTGTATAAAACTGTTTACGTAACACGTTATGGTAAAGTGTTTCATAAGAAATAGTAAAGTATGGTTAGATATAGTAAAGCAAAGTTTTTACGAGCGAGATAGTCTAGATTTGTTTGAAAAAATATCAGAAATTTAATAGTGAAAACGGTTCGTTAATCTGAGATTTTTACAAAAAATTACGATGGGAAAATACAACTAAATAAGGTTATCAAAGTTAGTTTCATGGATGATTGAGAGGGACACTTGTAATCCTCTAAACATAGGACTATCCTAGTTAAAATACTTATGAGAGTATTTTAGTGCTATCCATACATATATTGAATTAAATTAATATACTACAATAGTGAACCAATCTATCCAAATTGAACCGGTCCGCCACTATACTAACCGAATCGGGCCGGTCCGACTGGCCAAGGTGTGAAATAGTTATAAATTGTGGTATATGGAACCAATAGTTTTCGAACCCTAAATCCTAATCCAGTCTCTGTTTTCCGCCTCCCTCTCGATGGGCCTCTTCTCGTGGTGGAAGGGGCGCCGCGGTGGCCCGTCGGGGCCACCAAGCCAGCAGCCGGCGAAGAGCGCGGCGGCCGAGGTGGCCGCGGCCGGCACGCACGGGGCGGTGGAGGTGCGGCGGCAGCGGCAGGGGGACGCGACGGTCTTCGAGTTCGGGTCGGCGGTGGAGTCCGGCGCCGCCGTGACGCTCTCGGGTTACTGCCCCGTATCCGATGAGCTAGAGCCGTGCCGCTGGGCGCTTGTGCCGGCCGCCGGCGAGGGTGCGCCGCAGTTCCGCATCGTCTTCTGAGCCCGAGGGAGAGAGCAATCCCAGAACTCCGTCACTAGTCATCTTGGCATCTTGGGATGTACCAGGTTTATAGGTATAAAAGGCTTGATCTTTTTGGTTTATACTGGTATCCATGCAGTTTTTGAACTAAAAACTTTTCGTAATCGATGGGTTTGTTGATAAGATTTGAGCTATCATGAATCGTCGGGAGTATGTCCATGGTGTGCTGATTGTTTTGTTCACTGGGTCTACAGTTGCTGCAATGAACACTGAATGCATTTTAGTACTTGTTGGATGTGGTAACAGCACTGCAATTTATTTGTTATTAGTGGCATGGTTAAGCTAACTCGAAGATTCAAATTTAATACTACAAGGTAGTGCGTTCAAATTTCTGTGGAAGGTGCTCACAGGAACATGTTTGGAGTATTTTGTAGTGCGATATCGCTAGAGTTGGTATATGTGAATCTTGCTATTGTTTACCAATTGGTGGATGGGAGCATTGTGTCAAAGGATACAAAACCTGATTGTTCAGCAAAATTTCAAACAGTGTGTCTACAATTGGGGCATTTGATAAATATTCAGCACCCAAGAACCACTTGATGGGGAACAGTCTTTCCTTGAGCTATATGCGTACTGCCTAATTGCCTATATATTTTGTTACTGAAATTTGAACAAAATTGCTGTTAAAAATTTAGTATATTTGGTTGCAAGCTGGATTTTCTGCTTGATGTTGATATTTGTGACCTTTCTACCTCCTAGCTTTATGTAGTACCACATGTTATGGAATATTGATCATAACTTGGTGTATTTTATTGGCAGCACTAAAATGTTGTTACTCACAAAGCAATGGATCAATCAGCAAGTTGGATGTTAGCCTTTGCGCTCATTTGATGTTTCTTAATATATCTATCTAAGTTATTTGCTCATTGAATCTTTGAAGTTAAGGGGTAAAACTGGATCATAATACAGCCGAGTGAATTACAAACTCGCATTTTACACAGCAGTTTATATGTCCTAAAGGTTTTATTTGTTAGAATTGAATATTCTTATCTGTTTAACCTTTCCTAATTATAGTTTTTAGTTTTTTCCACGATTATCATTTGACATCCGAATTGTTAATAGGCTTGGCACTGGAATTACTCAGATTTTAGGGAAAAATATATCTGTACCAAGTACCAACAGTCTCCAGATACTACTAGGCTTTGCGCTCATTTGTTCCTTTTGGTTTCTAGCTATCTAAGATCAGTTGCTCATCGAATCATTGAAGATAAGTGGTAAAATTGAACTATTATACAGCGGAGTGAATCACAAACTCGCCTTTTCCACCGCAGTTTATATGTCCCAAAAGGTTTTATTTTATTAGAATTGAATAGGCTTATCTAACACTTCCTGATTATAGCATTTAGTTTTTTCTAGGATTAGCATTCAATATTCGCATTTTTAATAAGCTTGGCACTGGAATTACTCATATTTCAGTGAAAAAGATCTCTGTACCAAGTATTAACAGTCTCCGGATACTACTAGCCTTTGCGCTCAGTTGTTCTTTTTGCGGTTCTTTTCCCGGTAATATTATCTTGCTTTTGTGAATACCTTGAAGAATCAACCTAGGTATATGAGATCGAATTATCGGAAAGCTTGATGCATTATGGGTTGGGTGCTGATGCATTCTAATCAGTCTTTTTGTGGTATGGATAGAATCATATATATATAGGGGCCCCTCCCTCTGTGAGTTCATTTCTTAAGCCAGTTTATGCCTTCAACAAAATGACTAGTGCTCTTCTATTTGGAGGCTGAAGGAAGTAGGAACCATCTGCAAACCATTTGATGTTGATGCTCACAGAGCGAGTTTTGCATGTCATGCAACTGAGCATCCACAACTGAGCGAGTTTTAGCTACTCCCTCTATCTTTCCCTCTAAATTTTCTTTAGACTTTACACTGCACTCTAAAAGATTCCTTTCTTACGTCAGACACTCTGTCCAGAGCTACAGTATTATAGAGTCCTGCTACAGATGCTAGTTGTAAATCTAAACACGGAAGCTGGCTGAAGTTTCAGGAATTGTTCAGAACCATCTCTCTGCGCCACCTGCCCACTTGAGACAGTAGGCCGATTAATCTAGCTGCTGTTGAACAAATCAACAAATGGCAAATTGGCAATCGTGCAGCACAGATGTCAATCACCCACCTGCAAATCCGCAATAGCAACAAACATGCATCAGGTACTAGCTGGAGATCACGCGCAGTTTTTTGTGAGCAGTCCTCTCTTTTTCTTTCTTTCTGAAATGGCAGTATCCGTAGTTCTAAAGCTAAACCAAAACAAATGAACAATTAACAGTTGGCATGAGGATAACCACCAAATAAAAATATTAGTTTGTGACAGAAGATCATTTGAGTCCAACAACTCGATGGAAATCGAACACTAGTTCTGATTAACCAACCATATGCAGGACATATTTGGCACAAGGTAAAACCAAGTGAGAATTCAACCGGATTATTGGCAACACAACTGTGATCCGAGAGATGATTTTGTAGAACAATGCAGAAGTACCATAACAGCCATAAGAGAAGATCTACATATCACCTAACTTGGGGAGATTTATATACAGGCCACCCAATTCGATAGCATTTACTCAAACAACATTAATTTAATCTGCCTTTACGTGGACAACACTGAACGCGCGAATTTGTTACCCCAACGATATTTTAGCCTTTTAACCCTCTTTTCCTGTTTATTAGCCCTTTTATCGCAAGTGAACTGACTGTTTTGCCCTCGGTCACTGTCCAGCCAAATTCGGGATATGCCCCTACTCAGTTTGCTTGGATATTTCCCTTTCTTCATAGCCAAATATCGTCAGATCTGCCGTCGCCGCCCCCTCCGTCGCCACCGCCGTGCCCTACGCCGCCGTCGCCGCCGCCTCCCTCCCTCCCTCCCCGTCGCCCCCTCTCTGTGTCATCCCCTCCCTCGCCGCCCCTCCCTCTGCCGCCTCCTCCCTCTGCCGCCTGTGCCGCCCCTCCCTCCGCCGCCCCCGCCCCCCTGCGGCTGCGAAATCGTAGTAGCGCCCCCTCCTGTGTAATGGATGCATTTTGATGATTTTTGATGCATTTTGCTGTGTAATGGATGCAATTTGATGAATTTATGTCAAAAACGATGAGTTTATGTCAAAAACGACAAATTTCTGTCAAATGTGATGAATTTTTGTCAAAATAATAAATTTTTGTCAAATATGATGAATTTTAGTCAAAAAAGATGAGTTTATGTCAAAAAGATAAATTTCTGTCAAATGTGACGAATTTTAGTCAAAAAGATATATTTCTATCAAATGTGATGAATTTTAGTCAAAAAAAAGATGAGTTTATGTCAAAAACGATAAATTTCAAATATCGTTGGACAGTGCGCAGGGTAATTTTAGTCAAAAACGATAAATTTAAATTTCTGTCAAATGTGATGAATTTTAGTAAAAAAAAGATGAGTTTATGTCAAAAAAATGATAAATTTCTGTCAAATGTGATGAATTTTAGTAAAAAAGATGAGTTTATGTCAAAAACGATAAATTTCTATCAAATATAGTGAAAACGATAAATTTCTATCAAATGTAATGAATTTTAGTCAAAACGATAAATTTCTATCAAATGTGATGAATTTTAGTAAAAAAAGATGAGTTTATGTCAAAAACGATAAATTTCTGTCAAATGTGATGAATTTTAGTCAAAAACGATAAATTTCAAATCTGTTGAATATTATTTTCACTCATTAAAGTATTTTCTTCTTGCAAATTACTCTAATCACGTACTTGGACAGTGAGCGAGGTGTAATTCAACATCCAGCCAAATACTATGCCCCTAGATAGTGACCGAGGGCAAAACGGTCAGTTCACTTGCGATAAAAGGGCTAATAGACAGGAAAAGAAGGTTAAAAGGCCAAAATGTCGTTGGGGTAACAAAGCGTAACCAATGTCATCCACGTACAGGCAGACTAAATTAATGTTGTTTGGGTAAAGGCTATCGAATTGGGTGGCCTGTAGGTAAATCTCCACCTAACTTGGGACTTGGGTTGTTTGGGTAAAGGCTATCGAATTGGGTGGCCTGTAGGTAAATCTCCACCTAACTTGGGACTTGGGAGCAATAGCAGCTTTGCATGGTGACGATGAACCTGTTGAAGCACTTGTGACCCCTAATCATTCATAGCTCTTGGATTGGATCACCAATAACCCATGCTAACAATACCATGGTCGCAGCCTGGGCATCCCATCCGTGCATCGCACCCAGCATCCCGTCCGCCGCCACCCTCACCGCTCGACCTCCCGTTCACCGCCGCCGACCTCTCTCGTCGCCCACGACAACCTCTCTTGCCATGCGTCGCCCGGTGCGAAGACATCTCGGCATCATCCTTCAATGTGCCGATGTGTAAGGAGGCGGCGTCTAGACGAGGTGGCAGCATGAGGTGTGTGTGAGGCAGCGGGCGCGGTGCTGGCGAAGGGACAACGAGGTGGCGGCTAGTGGGGAGTGGGGCATGGCCGACGCCGGTGAGCGGTGGGCAGCGGGAGATGAGGAAGAGATGGAGGAGGAATATAAGGGCGATTTGGTCTTTTTTTCTTGGCTATTATAAATGATAACATGAATTATAAACTCTGGAATGGCTAGATAATATGGAGGCATTGTTGTGAATGGCATTTTAACGAGAGATTAATTTGGATATATGCCACCACGAACAAGCGGTCTTATTTTTTTGCCGCTCTGCATAATGGCCTTGTTAAGTTGCCATCAACGTTGACTCTCTACCCGTTATACCATTTTGCCCCTTTCTAATGGTTTCTCTCATTTTCCCATGCACCGACCTTATGAAAAGATGCCTTTGCTCTTTTCTTCTTCTTCTTCTTCTTCTTCTTCTTCTTCTTCTTCTTCTTCTTCTTCTTCTTCTTCTTCTTCTTCTTCTTCTTCTTCTTCTTCTTCTTACTATAGATGGTTGAGCAATGTTTCACCAAGATTAAAGGAGATCCAAATGGTGTGTCTTGCTTCACTGTGCTGGGCAATATGGATTTACAGAAACAAAGCTGTTTTTGATAAATGCATTATTAAATCACCTCTCACGATAATTCATATGGCTTGCTCTAATATGAACTATTGGGCGGGTATGCAAAAAAGGAATTGGGACGATGCTTTGAGAAATTGTGCCCATCAACTGAGTGCTTTTACTGCAGGTCTGAATAAAAAAAACAGAGAATGGGGAGAAGAGACAGGAGGGTGTGCAAGCCGGTGCATGATTCCAGTTGAGGGGTGTTCAGGGATTGGGATGGTTGCTGATGCCCAACAAAAAGAGGAACTGGACAAAGGAGGTATCACCGCTCAGAAAATGGATGTTGAGTTATGAAGCTTTTGGTCTTTGTTTTTTGAAAAAAGAACTCCTAGTAGTCTATCATGTTATGTGTTTTGTAATTCGCCCCAGAAAGTGTTGGGGTGTGTGTTCCAGCTAAATGTTGAGACTTGTTTGCCAGTTATTTCCGTGTAGGTTGGTCGTATCCGAAAAACTACATTGTGTTTCCATTGTCTTGATGGTAATGGAAATCGGGGTTACACTCCCCTTTTTGAAAAAAAAAGTTGCCATCAACGTTGACTTTCTACCCGTTATACCATTTTGCCCCTTTCTAATGATTTCTTTCATTTTCCCCATTCACCGACCTTATGAAAAGATGCCTTTGCCCTCTTCTTCTTCTTCTTCTTCTTCTTCTTCGTCCCTGTTGATTTCTTCCTCAGTGCCGACAAGTCCGACCGGCAGCGTGCTTGAAGCGGCGACGACAGGAAGGCAACGGTCTTAAGGCGATGATGGGGAGGCGGCCGCGGAGCTCCATGGGGAGGTGACGACGGAGCTCAACAGGGAGGCGACGTTGGAGCTTAAGGCGGTTATGGAGCTCGACGGGGAAGTAGCGAGCTCGATAGGTAGGCGGAGAGTTCAAGGCGGCGGCGGGGCGGGAAGGTCAGGAGTTGGAGGAAGATGAAAGAAGAAGGGGGCAAAGATGTCACTTTCTCATGCTGGTAAATGGGGAAATCGAAGAAATCACTAGAAAAAGACAAAAAATGTCATATAGGCGATGGTCTCAAAAATAAATATGACAATTTAACAAAACCATTATATGGAATGGTAAATATAAAGTATAAAGTAGAGCACTAATGCGCGGTGACAAATAGATAATTTTCTCTATTTTGTTAATTGCTATTTGTGGAATGGCATTTTGACCCAACCACGTCTGAGAACGGCAAAATATCAATTCTTCCCAGCCGGCCAGCCGGGCTTTAGTCGAGAGTATCCATCATGATGTAGCAGAGGAACCTGTATGCTCAATTGCTCATCTTATCTTCTCTTCCAGTGAGAGTGTGAGACGCAGGCTTCACACTCCAATGGCTTCGAACCTCTTGAATCCTCCCTCCAAAATCGCGCTCAAACCCCCGCTCCCGCCACTCCCGAAGCCCCCGCTGCTCTTCTCACAGCCTCACCGGCCTCCTTTTCACGTCTCTCTCTTCTGCCAACCACCGCTGCGGCCACTCTGCTCGTCGTTATCGCCGCCGGCGGAAACCTCCCCCTCGCCGCCGTCGTCGAGGGAGGAGGCCGTCTCCCAGGCTAGGTCCTGCCTCGCCACGGCGCTGCGCAAGCCGCTCAACAACACCCTCCCGCCCCGGAAGCTCAAGAAGCAGCGGCAGCCGCGGTTCCGCGCGGAGATCCCCGTCGTCGACGACTCGCCGGGCTCCCTCGCGCGCCTCGCGTTCGACGTCTTCTCCGGCCTCGGCGTGTCAAGGAAGGGCGCGCCCGCGAAGCTTCTCCTCGTCTGGCCCTCCTCCACGGAGCTCGGGGTGGCTCTGCAGGAGCACAAGAATTGGGGGGACTCGCCGTCGCCGGCGGCGGCGCACGCACAGCTCAACTCGGTGGCACCGGACGCGCTGAGCACCTGCGATGCCGCCGTGTTCTTGGCGCCGGCGCGGTCGCAGGTGGACAAGATGAAGGCCGCCGCCGACGCGCTGGACCCCAAGCCCGTGGTCCTGTTCAACCCGGCGTGGGGCTTCGAGGAGGAGGAGGTGTTCAGCGCCGGCGCGAGGAGCTTCGTGGGCTCCTTCAACGTGGTGTACTCGTTCATGGGGCTGGAGGTAAAGGGGTTGCTGAGCAAGAAGAAGGGGGTGCTTCTCAGGTCCGTCGAGGGCGGGCGGTTCGGCGGGGAGAGCTGGGTGCTCATGGTGGAGGAAGACGCGCCGGGGAAGACGAAAGAGGAGGGGGCTTTCAAGGTCGTGTCGCGGCTGAAGCGGCGGCCGACGATCGGCGAGGTGGAGACCACGCTGTACAACCTCATGGCCGCCAACTCGCCGGTGACCAAGTCGGCCAAGTTCCTCAGGGAGCTCGTGTCCAATGTGACTGGAAGAAAGGGAAAGGAGTAGCTAGCCAGTAAGCTTGTGATTTTTTTCTCCCTGCCATGCCAATTGCCTGCTTCGTTGGAGTTTGCAGCAATATGTTGTTTATCTGTGTAATTGAGGCTGCAATTGCACCTGGTTATTAGACGATGGCATTGTAAACTGTAAGAATTTAAATTCCAACAGACGTGGAGTACTTAATTAGCAAAATGGTGGAGTCCCTACATCAAACTTCAAGATTTTGAAAATTAGCAAAATTACATACAATATCGTTCAAGCTGCAGTTTACAGTTAAATTGGCCTGAACCGGAAAATGATCCTTTGTTGGATGGACTAGAAATGGTACGTCTCCTGTCATACGTAACGCCGCCACCACCTACCTATTCCCTAGCCGCAGCCTTCGTTCGTCGGCACCGCGTCGGGGAGGCGTCGCAGCCGGAGCACTACGCCGCCTCTGCTCCTCGCATTGCCAACACCAAAGTCCAAAGGGCGCCGGAGGCCGAAGGAGGTAATCCCTGTAGGTGCCATGCCGTGAGGTGAGAGGAAGGGCTAGGAGTAGAGGAGAGGTGAGATGAGTGCTGCAATAGGGAAGGGGTAGGACAGTGGGAGAAGGGAAGAGGGAGAGAAGGGGAGGAAGGAAGCAGGAGACTAGGGTTTATAATTTTGATTTTAGTGGTGTAATTAAACATGTTCTCCTGGGTTTTCCCCAAATTAGATGATGGATCTTGTGGATTAGTGAAGACTAACGGATAGGGTTGAAGCTTTAGTAGATTGTTTATACACGCAGCAGGTTCGGAGAGGTTTTGATCTATTTAGGATCGGATTCAGGATGTGACCATATGAAAGAAATTGTGCGTTTCTTTCTTAGCTTCGTTTTGAGTACAAGAACACAGAAAGCGGTTGAGCAGTCTGAGAGTAATGACCATTTTCGTATTGCTGTCCAAATTATGGAATTGCCGGTTTTTCTGGCCAGGGTCGTTTTGGTGAGGTGGTTTTGATAGCAAGGGAAAAGGGGTGTGTGTAGGTAAAACGTTGGCTATTTATCTTGTTGATTGTGTGGGCTTTATATTAAGGTTCATCATTTTCTAATTGGTGGTGATAAAGATTCAACATCAACCGCATATCGTCCTAAACTTACGCGGTTAGAAAGACAAGTATATGTTAAATATATAGATTGTTGATTGCATGTGACTTGTTGATATGTTGCTCCGTTCTTGATCTTGGCTTGTCGATGGATGGTTTTAGTAGCTATATGTGCTTATTTTAGTATGATGTTATTTATTGATGTATGATGAAGACATGAGTTAATTGAATGATTGTGGAGGCATGTTGCATATGAGCTAGATCGGTGAGAAAACCATATAACTAATCTGGTGAGGTTGGTGAGAAAGTTATACGACTAATCCGAAGTGCTTAATTAGAGAAAAGACCTACCCGGTAGACACTCCTCGTAAATGGAGTAAATTGATCCCCGCCTGAAATAGGGCTGGTAAGAGTGTTGCACCAATGAGTGGCACTCGGTTATACCGGTATAAGCTTAATAGAAATAAACATGTGCATTGCATTGCATTGCATCGGAGGCATGAAAAGTGAGTTTTATGAAGTGGTCAACATAGTTGTTGTTTTATTTGAGTGAAATTATTGACGAGCTTATGTTATTCTTTATATTTATGTATACTTTGCTGAATATTTTTTAAATACTCACCCTTACTTTTAG
Source organism: Raddia distichophylla (assembly GCA_005191435.1). NCBI lineage: Eukaryota > Viridiplantae > Streptophyta > Magnoliopsida > Poales > Poaceae > Raddia > Raddia distichophylla. The sequence continues at coordinate 1,415,005 of SPJY01009124.1, forward strand.
TTAGTTTTTGAATACTTACTAGGCTCTATTAACGAACAGGAAAGACACGGACTAGGATCGATCCCTGTATCCCGTCTCTCGTCGTACGTACATAACGCCGCCCTTGCTCCTCGCATCGTCAACATCGAAGGGCTAGCTAGCTCGTCCCAAACCGACCAAGGGGTAGTTTAGTTAAACTACACTCCAGTGTATGTTCACGTTCACCATTCGGTACAAAATAAGAAGATATGAACTCAAATGAAAAGATACATTAAGATTATCATGCTACCTCTAAATCGTATATTTGATTGGCTACATATATGAATTTAATTGACCGTATGCATTTAAGACTCGTTAAAAGTTTGACCAACTTTACTACAGATATAACATTAATGAAATGGATTACCCCACGCTATACCATTCCTTTCTATTGGGATGGTATAGCATTCGCACCCTTACGTGAACCGCATCCCGTACACGGTACACCCCGTGTTCTCCTGCTTCTCGCTTGTATCCGCGTGTTCCTACTTCTTTGTACATTACCTAGGGAGCTTGCACGATAGTCAGAGAGCGAACACGGACCGCTAAGCGAGCTTGACCGTTTCAAAGGCTAATGGTATGGTGTTTTCAGTATTTCATAATATTTAAAAAGATTATAAAGTATTTTTGGTTATCACAGTTAATAAATAATTTAAAACGGATATATTCGAGGTAATGGATAAATATAGCGAAACGGAGAGAGTAAATTCGTATAGCATAATACGCTGATTTCCACACAGGTTCAAACTTCAACAGTGCAACGGCGACGAGCTCACTATGGCGGTTACCTTCGCCTCGATGAGATCGTCGATTAGACGATGCAAGTCGGAGTACGACAAGCCACCTCCCGCCATGGCCGCGTGATCCTTTCCAGCGACCTCCTGTGCCTGAGCTCGCCGCCTCCCCTGTTCCGCCAGGCCCCGAGAAACTCACCATGGCGCGCGCTGGAAGAAAATCTTGTGGCATAGGGTGCCACAGAAGAGAGATACAGAGAGGGAAGAGAGAGGAGGTAGAGAGAGAAAGGAAGGAGATAGAGAGAGGGGAGGAGAGAGATAGAGAGAAAGGGGGTGCCACAGTCTCTTGCATGGCACCCTATGCCACGAATTTTTTTTGTGCGCGCACCACCGCGGCCGCCGACACGAGCTCCTTCTGCTCGTATCGCGTGCTCCGTTGCCCGTCCCACTCCCACACCCACTCCCTGATCCTGAGCACGTCCTTGACCAGCCTCTCAACGAGTCTGGGGCCTTGTTTGTTTCAGATTAAATTAAATAAAATAAAAAATTGTTATTTTTGTATAAGTCAAATGATGTAAAATTTTGTAGTCATTTTTATGGGATTTTAAATAGTTCTTCTTTAATTTTGTAAAATAATTTTTTCATAATTTTTTGAACTCTTTAAAACATTTTTTAAGGGGGTCACAAATTTGCTACAGTAAAACGCAACTCAACTTTAATCTGAAACAAAGGCCTAGGTGCTTGGCGCATGAGTATTTTGAAAATCTATAAAGAGATAGGCGGGCCGGTTATCTTAATGGGTCATTTAACATGTTATCTTTTTTTTTGAGGGGATTTAACATGTTATCTTAATGGGCCTTAGACTCTAACATGTTATATTTTTCCTTCGATAGGTCATTTAACATGTTAATTAATGGGTCATGCTAGCTTATAGAGTAATCCAATAGAGCAATCTACGGTGGCATATAACTAATGGTAGGGATGAGAATGGTCCGGCCCAGCGTGGACCGGATCCGGACCACATGGCCCAAAAACAATTAGCGGATCCACGGTAGTTTCATCTTATGTCATGTAGTGCTAGCTTGTATTATGTAGTGTCAGCTTGTGCCATATAGTGCCAGCTTGTGTCATGCTCATCCGTTCCAAACCTTTGGACGGATGTCCGTCCTACATTAACTCCCATGTTAAATATATAGATTGTTGATTGCATGTGACTTGTTGATATGTTGCTCCGTTCTTGATCTTGGCTTGTTGATGGATGGTTTTAGTAGCTATATGTGCTTATTTTAGTATGATGTTATTTATTGATGTATGATGAAGACATGAGTTAATTGAATGATTGTGGAGGCATGTTGCATATGAGCTAGATCGGTGAGAAAACCATATAACTAATCTGGTGAGGTTGGTGAGAAAGTTATACGACTAATCCGAAGTGCTTAATTAGAGAAAAGACCTACCCGGTAGACACTCCTCGTAAATGGAGTAAATTGATCCCCGCCTGAAATAGGGCTGGTAAGAGTGTTGCACCAATGAGTGGCACTCGGTTATACCGATATAAGCTTAGTAGAAACAAATATGTGCATTGCATTGCATCGGAGGCATGAAAAGTGAGTTTTATGAAGTGGTCAACATAGTTGTTGTTTTATTTGAGTGAAATTATTGACGAGCTTATGTTATTCTTTATATTTATGTATACTTTGCTGAATATTTTTTAAATACTCACCCTTACTTTTAGTTAGTTTTTGAATACTTACTAGGCTCTATTAACGAACAGGAAAGACACGGACTAGGATCGATCCCTGTATCCCGTCTCTCGTCGTACGTACATAACGCCGCCCTTGCTCCTCGCATCGTCAACATCGAAGGGCTAGCTAGCTCGTCCCAAACCGACCAAGGGGTAGTTTAGTTAAACTACACTCCAGTGTATGTTCACGTTCACCATTCGGTACAAAATAAGAAGATATGAACTCAAATGAAAAGATACATTACCGTTCGGCACAGCTTTTCACCAGCTGATCAGCTCAGGTTCCTGATCAGCTAATCAGCTGTACACATGGAGCGGCGGGCTCAGGACTTGAGAGCCGCCGCTTAAACGGAAATGGACAAATATTGTTCCGTTGTTTCCTAACCACTCGTGAAATCTGCGTTGTTAATACCACCACAAATGCCAACACCGTTCATTCCCATTAATCATCTCGCGGCCTGGAGGCCAGAGCTGAGTACATTACTGAGTACTATTTGTTAACTATCATTCCAACATTACCGAACAATATTCGAATAACGATAGTACTTCTACCAGATTACACGTACATATATGTATACAAAAGTCACCAGTTCCTTGTTCACATAGCTGACATGCATGGCACCATTGCGAGCCATGTCAATAGCAATGCAATATACTAGTTTTCTACTAATAATGCATCAAGCCAAATTGTACAAAGGCAATGCAATATACTAGTTTCGTACTAATGCATCAAGCCAAATAATATAGCACTGCCAATAATGGGAAGCTCCAATGTGTCAAGAATATGTAGCGCCAATGCACCCTACCGCCGGCCACGCCTGAAACAAAAAAAGTATACATGAACATGATGCGTCTACAAAATAATCTTATGCGCAGGACATGTTCTTACCTCCCTACACGTGTCTCCCAAAGGGCATCGCCAAAGCATCATGAAATGATGCGCGTGTAGCATCGTCCCTTTCATCCGGTCAAACCTCCGGATCATCCTCCTCTTCTATGTGTTGCCCTCCACCCGCACTTGATGTACTAACAACATAGCTCTCCATACACTGCACATTCCCTCGGCGTGCAACCAAAAAATTATGGACCACCATTGTTTCGTGTGATCATATCAAAGCCCGGAATTCCCTTGTTAATGCGCCACTGGTTCTTCCATACACCTATTGTTCTCTCAATGATTTCTGCGCTGAGCATGTCTATAGTTGTAGTTTTCATCTCTTGTTTTTGGCCCCCCTGGCCTTCTGAAGTTTGGCAAGTGGTAGGTCCTGCCTCTATAAGGGGCAAGAAATCCTTTTGTGTTAGCGTATGCCGAGTCAACCAGGAAGTACCTATCTGCAAGGAAAACAAGCCATTATCATATCTCAATGTAGAAAATATTACTGCAATGTTGATTACCACGTAAATATAAATTGATCATCACCTGCAGGGGGCTTTGGAAACCTGGCCGCACTATCATTGTATGCTTCACGCAGCACTCTTGCATCATGCCAAGAACCAGGACGGGAGCAGTGCGGGAGATGGGAGCGATGAGCTGAGGAGACACAAAAAATGGGGAAGTTGTTCACGGGTGAGAGTAACCGTGTGGAATCCCTACACTGTTGTGGGGCCCATTCGGTGGTGTTCGCCGCAGCTACCAGCTCCAGCTACGGCGAACGGAACCTAAGATTATCATGCTGCCTCTAAATCGTAGATTTGATTGGCTACATATATGAATTTAATTGACCGTATGCATTTAAGACTCGTTGAAAGTTTGACCAACTTTACTAGCTATAGGTATAACATTAATGAAATGGATTACCTCATGCCATACCATTCCTTTCTATTGGGATGGTATAGCATTCGCACCCTTACGTGAACCGCATCCCGTACACCCCGTGTTCTCTTGATTCTCGCTTCTATCCGCGTGTTCCTACTTCTTTGTACATTACCTAAGGAGTTTGCGCGATAGTCAGAGAGCGAACACGGACCGCTAAGCGAGCTGGACCGTTTCGAAGGCTAGAAATGGTATGGTGTTTTCAGTATTTCGTAATATTAAAAAAGATTATAAAGTATTTTTGGTTATCACAGTTAATAAATAATTTAAAACGGATATATTCGAGGTAATGGATAAATATAGCGAAACGGAGAGAGTAAATTCGTATAGCATAATATGCCGATTTCCACACGGATTCAAACTTCAACGGTGCAACGGCGACAAGCTTACTATGGCGGTTACCTTCGCCCCGATGAGATCGTCGATGAGACGATGCAGGTCAGAGTACGACGAGCCACCTCTCGCCATGGCCGCGTGAGCCTTTTTAGCGACCTCCTGTGCCCTGAGCTCGCCGCCTCCCCTGTTCCTCCAAGCCACGAGAAACTCGCCATGGCGTGTGCCGGAAGAAAATCTTGTGGCATAGGGTGCCACAGTGGCACCCAAGGAGAGATAGAGGGAAGAGAGAGGAGATAGGGAGAGAGGAAGGAGGTAGAGAGAGAGGAGGAGAGAGAGAGAGAAAAAGGGGTGCCACGGTCTCTTGCATGGCACCCTATGCCACGAAATTTTTTGCACGCGCCACCACGGCTGCTGCCACGAGCTCCTTCTCCTCGTATCGCGTGCTCCGTTGCCTGTCCCACTCCCACACCCACTCCCCGATCCTGAGCACGTTCGTGACCAGCCCCTCAACAAGTCTAGGTGCTTGGCGCATGAGTATTTTGAAAATCTATAAAGAGATAGGCGGGCCGGTTATCTTAATGGGTCATTTAACATGTTGCTCCCTCCGTTCCAAAAATATAGGACGTATAAAATTTTTCATCAAGATCAAGAAATAGTGTTTAAGAGAGTAAATCATCTTTAATTATCTCGTTACTCGAACCATCACAAATTAATCTTTAATCTTTTGTTTCTGTGCATACATCTCCTTTCCATGCGCTTAATTAATAGCTTTAATAACTAAAGCTAGCAAAAGCATGCACTTCACGGTGTGAATAGCTTAACTATTCTGGTCACAAAAAGAAGTCGCTGTTGATTTTTGCACACAACTTTGACCATTCGTCTTATTCAAAAAAAACTATAAATATGTAAAAATATCAGTGTTCACCTAGTCGCTAGTCAGTCAGTTACCTAGTGACTAGCGACTAGGCCGACCAGTCAGCGACTAGTCGGTGACTAGTCGGAGACTCCAATCATCACAACTTAAAATTTCACAAGTCATGACTCACAACTCACAAGTCACAACTGATAAATAATTAAATATCAATAAGCATAGTTCTTAGTGCAATGACATAAACTGATAGTCTGATAAACTGATAGTCTGATACTAATAGACAATTAGACAATCATAGCCACATAGGCACATAGTTGATAGTTCTTAGTTTCTCTCAAGTCTCAAGTCACACACATATGACATAACAAATTAAAAAGCAAGGGGATACAATATGATAACAAAATATGGCATCCTGCAACCCAACAGCCAAGAGCCACTAATCAGCCACTAATCATCATTATTCTCTTCCTCATAATCCTTCATTGGGATGACTTCCTCCTGATCAGACTCATACTAAATTTCCTCAACATCATTTGTCTCTTCTTCAGTGTCGGAATGCACATCTTCATCTTCTTCATTAAGCTCTCTATTGCTCAACCTTGCGCTCCTACGAAGTTGTGTTACCTCTTCAGGCCCACATGCCTCTTCAATTAATTTCCATGTTACCCTGTAGCAGGCTCCGCGTCCATGTCATCATCTCCTCCTTGAACCATCCACCCTTGAGCATGAGTTGCTTCAGTGTGTAGAAGGGGATCCATATTGTTATTTTTCTTGGCCTTTTCTTTCTTGTTGTGCATTTTGTTATTGTATCAAACAAAAACAAGTTGGTTCAAGCGATCAACACATAGCTTGTTTCTTCTCTTTGTATGAATCTACAAAATGGCAATTTAAATTCAGATGAAATATTACAGATTAAAAGAAAAATATTTAGAGAATTGCTCAACTAGACTAGGTGGGAGGCCAATTCTCTTACCCCTTCAAAGCAACTCCAATTCCTTTCACATCCAGAAGCACTAGAAGTCAAAGAGAGGATTCTCATGGCCATCTTCTGTAATATTGAAACTTTGCATCCATAATTGCCCCACCATTTGGCTACATACATATGCAAAAAATAAAAAACAGCTAGCACATGCCAAAATAATAAAGTGGTAGGTACCGCAGATCTGAAATAATCAAATAAGTAGCAAAACAGGATTAGACCATAATACCTGGGTCAAAATCATAATCCTTGCAGCCACCGCTTGCTACTATTTTTCCAAAATGGCCTTCATGATCTTTAAACTTGTCTAACTCCTCATTAATAACTTGATTTTGCTTGTCATAATCACCATGATAAAAAGTTTCAACACAGGTGATTAACCCATCCATTACTTGCTCATTTGTGAAGATAGATGAATCATTGTAGCTATAATATGGATTTAAAAAATATGCAGCCAAGTGCAAAGGACTATCAAGCCTATCTTTCATCTTATCATCAACAATTTCTATTATTTCTTTGTAAAGCTTCCTAGTCTTATCAACATTCCCTATGCCCACCATGATTTCCTTCTTTGCCTTTTGAATTTCTCCGACAAGAAAGGCCATCGACGGCTTAATGTCTCCATCAACCATTCTAAGTACTTTAACCAATGGCTCAAACACTCTCAAAGTAAGAGCAACACCACCCCAAAAGGCTGGTTTCACCAATGTAGCTGTAGCTGTCACACCTTTGGCATTCTTCTTCACATGGCTGCAGTTTTCCCACTCTTCACATTGAGACATTGCCCTTAGTTGCTCCTTCTTCTCATACAAGCTTTGCAGAGTGAGAAAAGAGGAAGCAAACCTTGTTACACCGGGCCTCACAATATCTCTCTTCTTTGTAAATTTCCTCATCAAAGATAGGGTTCTTTGGTGTGCATAGATAAAGATAGTCAATGCCTTTGCTTGGTCAATTATCTTCTTAAATCTACTCATCTTCCCAATTTCTTCAAGCATCAAGTTGAGAGTATGAGTTGCACATGAGCTCCAAAATATATTAGGCCTTTTGACATATAATAATTTCTTTGCTGCCATATTATTTGTAGCATTGTCCGTGACTACTTGCACAACATTGTGAGCACTAACTCGGTCAATACAGCCATCCACATAGTCAAAGATGTATTGCCCAATATGTGACTCATCAAAGGTCTCCTTTGACTCTAGAAAACTAGTGCCAATGCTACAATGCAAGTATAAATTCATGATACTTCTTCTCTTTTGGTCAGTCCATGCATCAGTCATAATGGAACACCCATTCTTGGCCCACTCTTCTTCTTGCACCTTCAACATCTCTTTGGTACTACTCACTTCCTCATGCAACAATTTTTCTCTCAATTCATGTTGATTTGGTTTTCTTGCACCAGGGCCAAAGCGGCCAGCCGCTTCTAGCAATTGGTCAAACTCTTCATTGTTAATGGCATTGAATGGTATTGCTGGAATTGAAATAATTTGAAGTTAGCATTTAGCAAATACATGATAAATAAATAACTAATTGAATGGGCCAATGTAATGACTTCTTACCATGCACATACACCCACTTTGAAATGTATCGCTTCAACAGATGGAGTCTCTCTTTCCGTATTTTTTCAGTGATTTTTTGTTGTCGCGCAATCTTTGTGTTAGCCAACAAATTCTGACCAAGAGGCATTGCATAATTATCCATAGGCCCTAATTTTCTATGTGTCGAGTCTCCAACCTCATCAAGCTTGTTTTCACTTCCTTCTAGTTCATCCTCGCCAATGTCCACAGCATCTCTCACTTCTTGCTGTCTTTCTAACCTAGCCATCTTAGTGTTCCTTGACTCCTCTATAGCAATTTTGCACTTCTCTCTGGCCTCAGGTGGGGCACTGGGGCAAGGCTTCACCATGCCACGAATGCCACCAATATGGCACTTCAGCCTATATATCCCTGACCGCACAACCATAGGACAGAACCTACGCTTAATTATGTCCTTGTTGATCTCATCCATAAGGTCTCCAAATTCCCAACCAATGTCGCCAGAATTCCTCTTCTGTACAGAACTAGAAACAGTGGTGTTCGTGGAAGGAGCCGAAATCGATCCGCCAGATGACATGTCTACAATCTACATAAATGATTGATTTACTTTACCGGTCACAACTCTCAGCAAAAGCATAGAAATCAAATAATTCCAATCGGTGAATCACACATGACTACATGAGGAAGTAGGGGAGTTGGGGAACCAGAGGACTAGAGGAGTGAGGAGTAGAGAAACAGCTGGAGACAGGGGCTGGCCTCACCGTCGATGTCGCTGGAGGAGGCTGGAGGGCGGCGCTTGAGGGAGACGAGGGAGGCGCGGTGTGGGAGCACGGCGCTTGAGGAAGACGAGGGAGGCGATGGCGCTGGAGGCTGGAGGGCGGCCGAGGGTGGTGTCGTCGCTGGAGGCGCGGTGAGGGAGGAAGAGGAAGGCGGCGGCGCTTGAGGGAGACAGGGGAGGCGCAGTGAGGGAGCACGGCGCTTGAGGGAGACCAGGGAGGCGCGGTGAGGGAGCTGCCTAACCCTAGTTTGGTCCACACTGTATAAGTGTATTAGACTTGGTGTGACTGTGTACTTTCTTTTCCTAGTCGGTCCGACTAACTGACTAGGCGCCGACTTGGACCGACCGACTAGCACCGACTATGCCGATTTTGACCGATTAGTCGGTCTGACCGACTAATTCACCGATCAGGCCCTGATCAGTGCGGTTTGCCGGCGACTAGCGACTAGTCGCCGACTAGTCGTGCTAGTCGGCCGACTAGGCGAACACTTTAAAATATAAGTCATGCTTAAAATATATTTAACAATAAACTAAAACACAATAAAATAAATTTTATTTACATAATTTTTTTGAATAAGACGAATGATCAAAATTGTGTGCAAAAGTCAACGGCGACTTCTTTTTGTGATCGCAGATAGTACCAATCAGTAGTTCGATACTAGTCGGTTTTTTATTCATATAACGGTATGGAGAGGTCGGGTGGAGGATTTTATTACAAAGCAACCGGGCCATCGAAAAAACGTCCAAATACAAGTGCGCGCGGAAGCGGGAAACACAGCCGCTCCAAGCATGAAACAGTGACACCGCCATCGACAACAATTAAGTGAATTAATCACCAATTAAATGGGATGGTGGCTCGGGCTCCTGCTTCATGATTGCGAACCCGACGTCCACCGTGCAGCGGCTTCCCTGGCTTCCATGAGATCATCGATGAGACGATGCAGATCGCGGTACGAGGAGCCGCCTTCCGCCACAGCCGCGCGCGCCTTCGCGGCGAGCTCCTTCACCCTGCTCCTCGCGGCGTCGCCTGCTCCTCCGGGCTCCATGAACGTCGCCACGCTCTGCGCCACCGCCTCCGCCGGGACCACCTCCTTCTCCTCGTACCTCGTGCTCCGCGTCCCGGCTCCCTCCGGCCACAGCCGCTCCCCGATCCGCAGCACTTGGGTCACGAACCTCTCCGTGATGAACTGCTCGAACACCACGGGCCACGTGAGCACCGGCACGCCGGCCGCCACCGTCTCCAGGATCGAGTTCCAGCCGCACTGCGTCACGAACGCCGCCACCGCCGGGTGGGCAAGTATGGCCGTCTGCGGAGCCCAAGCTGTGACGACCAAACCCCTGTCTCCCACACGCTCCTCCCATCCTGCCGGTGGAGACCAATTTTCAGCCCTCACAACCCACAAGAAGGACTTGCCCGAGGCCTCCAACCCAAGAGCCAGCTCACGTAGCTGAGCATCCGAGATGTGAGCCAAGCTGCCAAAGCACACGTACACCACCGACCGATTTGGCTTCGTGTCCAGCCAGTCGATGCACAGTGAGTCGCCGGCGCGTCGCACCGGCGGTGACGGCAACGAGAGGGGGCCAACAAAGTAGGAGCGCTTGACGTGGCCGTTGCGGACGTATAAGTCGCAGTATTCAGACTCCAGGCCGGAGAAAGTGTTCACGGCGAGGCCGATGCACAATTTCTGTGCTGACGCAGCCCGATCGCCGACTGTGTGTTCTTGTTTATGCTGTGGCCTCCTCAAGAAATCCGGCAGCTCTGTGATCGGGAGTCGTATCTCCTTTCCCGGAAACCCCGGAATGGCCACGGCCTCGCCGGCGTCCTCATGAACGCCGGCGGCCGCGAGGTGCCATAAGGCGAGGGACGGGAAGGTTCCCATGGCGTGGAACGTGACGCACGGCACGCCGATGTCGGCGGCGACACTGGCGTTCCAGAAGAAGTGCATGTCGGTGATGACGGCGTCCGGCAAGTGCTCCCGGATGAGGCCTTCCTGCAACGGCCGCGTCAGCGCTTCGTCGAAGGCGGCGGCGTTGATGAGCCAGCCGTCGGCGGCCGTGGCCGTGGAGAGGCTCTCGACTCCCGGCGGGAGGCCGGCCACAGCCGGGAACGGGTAGGTCGCCACCTTGACATCGCCAGTGTTGGAGCCGCGCCGGGTGAGGGCTGCCTCGACGACGGGCACGTTCGCCGGGGTGACGGCGACCGTGGCCTCGATGGCGCCTGGCCTGGCCACGGTTAGGTGGAAGGCGAGGTCGGTGAAAGGCCCGATATGGCTAGCGGCGAAGAAGGGGACGAGGAGGACGCGCAGCTTGTTGCTCTGCTTGTTCGTGGATCCCGCCATCCTTTGGGTTTTCAGCGTGCTTGTGTTGTTGCTTGGTGGCTGTGGCTGCGATAAGAATTAGCTGTCGTCCACAGGGGCGGAGCCAGGATTTGAACATAGGGGGGGCCAAGTAACTTAAAAATTAATATCAATACAATCTGGTTCTCAAAATATGTATGCTTGAATGCTTAAATATAGTAAAATATATTGAATGATACAAAACAAAATCAAATATCCATTCATTTGCTTCGGTGAAAAAAATAATATAAAACCTAATTACTACTCCCTCCTTTCGTCAAGTAATAATCGTTTTTGACAATGACATAGTCTTTGAAATACAATTTTGATCATCAATCACTATTGAAATTTATTTATAAAATCCATAAAAATATGATAGTATGGAAGTGTTTTAAAACTTTGGCTTAGGACGAGTCTAAAATAACTTTTATTGTTTGAAGTATGGAGGGAGTATCTTCATATATCAATTTATATATTAAAGAGCATGACAGAAAGATAAAACATAATGGTATATGACCATAAAATTTATGGAATAAACATCCAATTTGATGATAATCATCATTATTAATTTAGAAATTAGGGAGTGCAAGACAGCGATGTAATCCAATTTGAGTATTGATGCCATTAGGTTCTTCTGTATTAGTGCTGAAATTAGCGGTGTAATTAGTGCATATAGAAACTTTGCATTTTGGTTAGGGGGGGCCATGGCCCCTGCCAGCCCCCCCTTGGCTCCGCCACTGGTCGTCCATGTATATAAGATAAGACTGCGCAGGAATCTCTGGATATAACAATTTATTTTTTGTGTTGACTGCGCCGGTCACTTGATTGCTTCGACTACTCATGTGTTGACTCCAATCAGACCATGAGTGGCTTCTTGTTGTAGAGGTTGTGTCATTTTCTTGAGTAGAAGAACTGATTGTGTCTCCCATCTGAGAAGAGTATCCACTGAACAAGTTTCTAATGGCCTTATCCACTTTAGCAATATGAACACCTGCAAGGTCTCCATATGCTTGTTTCAAGCGAAATTCAATAAAGCCAAACTTGAATCGAGGATCAAGGATAACCGCTTTGCAATTTGTCAAGAGTGAGATTTTCCAGTACTTCTGAAATTTCTTTTCCATTTCTAACACCATGGCTACAATTGTTGTGTTTGTACTTGATCTTTCCTCTTCCAACACTTGTTTCACATTCCAAATTTCATGAAAATAAAGGTTTGAGGTTGGGTATGTTGAACCAGAAACAACTTCAGTAGCTTTCTTGAAGACCTTTAAACATTTGCATACAACCTCGGCCTTTTCCCACTCTTCAGATGAGGGAGAGTACTTATAACTTGGGTCCTGCTGTCCTAACTCAGTAAAAGCATCTTTGAATGGTAAAGCAGACTCCAACATGTCACATGTTGAGTTCCAACGTGTCGCCACATCCAATGAAGGGCGACTCCCACAAAGTATGGCCATGTCTACAATTATCTCCTCAAACTTTTCCTTTCTTGATTGAGAACATTTAACATACTTCACGCTCTCCCTTATATTATTGATGACACCATCAATTTCTTGCAAGCCATCTTTAACAATGAGGTTAAGTACGTGAGCGGCACATCGCACATGGAACAAATCACCATCACAATGAAGCATGCCCTTTGTTAACAAATTTGGTTGGAGGAGATCCATCATTGATTTGTTAACACTTGCATTATCCAATGTGATGCTAAAAAGCTTGTCCTCAATGTTATAGAAACGGATAGTCTTCAACATTACACTATAGATATTAGAGGCATCATGTGGAGTTTTTATCACACAAAATCTGATTATCTTCTTCTGGACCTTCCAGTTTTCATCAATATAATGGCAAGTGATGCAAATGTAGCCGGTGATCTGATTAGAGGTCCATAGATCAGCTGTTAAGGAGAATCTACATTTGCACTCCCCCAATCTCTCTCTCAGTGTTAACCTATGATTCTTGTAGGCTTCTATGCAATTATCTCTTATCGTTGTCCTCGATACTAACTCGGCAAGTGGGTTTAAGCTAGTTGAGTAGCTACGGAATCCATCATATTCAACAAATGAGAATGGGAGCTCGTGAAGAACGATCAGCCTAACAAGCTCACACCGAGTTATGTATCGATCAAACTTCCAATTTGTTAGAACACCCGACTCTGTTGATAGTACTGAAGACTGTAACTTATTGACCATATCATGCATTTTAAGCCTTGGTTCACAAACACTCAAATGCCTACGCATGTGACTATTCCCTGAATTACGAGCAGCAGAAAATACCTCATTCCAGTGTTTGCATCTGGCTTGTGCAACTTTTACCTCCATGTCCTTCCAAATATCTGATTTTAGTTTGCGTGCTTTACTTCTTGATGAATTGGAACCTATATCATTAATGTAATTACTGCATTAGCAAATATTGTTAAAGAAACAAGCACAAAAAAATTCAAATCATCGCTTCGTTTGTACTTACCCTGGCCATGCGAGGTTGAAGGTGGTGGTGATGGTGCAGGGGACAAGGACCTCTCTACAGAGAGTGGTGGCAATGCCGGAGAGCTGCTTGGAGACCTTCGCCCCATCACCAAAGGAGATACAAGCAACCTCATGATGGGAGAACTTGTCACCATGGGCGACCTTGCTGCCAAGAGGCTTGAATCTCTTTGCAGGTGGCTGTTTTTGTTGACTCTTTGCTAGTGGCCTCTTCAATGTGGACTTTGTAGATGAACTTCCAGAAGGTCCCCAAACTTCTTGGAGACCAGGCTGTGATGGTATTTCTGCCATGATACAACTACAAAATACAAAAAATATTAAGAGCAAAGGTTACATAAGTAACTTCAATAAATGTGAAACATGAAATATTCACATACAGCAGCATGCACCACATTCACATGACTCTATATGTCAGCATTTGACTCTAGATTATCTAACCTTTTTTGATACTGCAGGTGTCATCATTTGACTCTAGATGTATAGAAAATTTAAGTTAAGCCCATGGTCTTACTAAAAATCTGAAAGTAAAAGAGGAGTAGTAATCCCAACCTCAACCTCGAGGTGCTTGCAAGAACGGTACCTGAGTATTTGGATTGGCAATAGTAATCTAATCAATCAAATCCAAATTTACACTGTATGTCATCGAGGTACCTTGCCATTGCACTTCCTAATAGTGTAAAATAAAAAATAATTTAAAATAAAAAATAATGGCCATGCACCAGAAACATCAAATCCACTTAAACATAGATGTCATCTTCAGGCCTGTTAACTAAAGACTTGAGAAAATTCAGCAACCTTGAGTCTTGAGGAAGTGCAATGACTATTGAAAATTCAGAAAAACATGCAGACATGGGCCCTATGCCTCGTTTATGCCCACACCAAAAAGGCAAAGGCTGAATTTTCTTATTACACCTTATGCTATTTCCAACTCTGTAAGTCTGTATTAACAATTTGAGTTCTTTTTAAACAATTCAATTTAGGTTTTCTCATGAACAAATTTTGATTAAATGTACCATGGCAAAAATGTTCAGGTTCCATTACACCATGGCTGGGAGCACCTGTGGAACTGACGATACAGAGCAGATGTGAGATTGTGAGAAGGAGCAGAGAGGCCTGACCTGCAAGCTGCGCTGGTTGAGGTGCTTGACGGCGAGCACGACCCGGCCGCCGGCTGAGCGGAAGAAGGCGCGGTAGACGGAGCCGAAGCCGCCCTCGCCGACCTTGAGCGCACGGCTGAAGCCGTTGGTGGCGCGCGCCCTGCTCACGACGGCGCGCGCCGCCGCCGGGAGAGGCCGAGAGGGGGAGCGGAGGGGAGAGGAAGGGGAGCCGCCTGGCAGGTTCACCTGCCTAACCTAGCAGGCTTGGCAGGCCGGCCTGTCTAAGCCCACATTGCAAATAGCAGGTCCCTGCATGGCCCACTTACCCGGTTTTCGCAGGAGGGCCTAGCAGGCCGGCAGGTGAGCCCGCACCTGCCTGCATCCTTACTGCGTATGCAGACCGCACAAGCACTTTCACTTTAATTTTTGCATGTTGACTGCGCAGGAATCTCTGCAAATGCAGACCGCCACGCTTCTCGCATTGACACCAGGTTTTTTAAATGGTTGCTAAAACACGAACGTCCCCGAGAACACTTCTATTTCATTAAGCGGATCCTCTATCTTAGTCTCTAAACGAGCAAGGTGACCCACATGTTTGCGTGGTTAGATTTGTGTTAAGATATAGATAATATATTAGATTAGATTTAGAGTTTATCTTCAATATATAGATCAGCTTCAATAGTTTGTTATAGAGGTTAATATTGACATTTAGATTTACATAATAATATCCATATTCAACGATGTAGATTTTTCTTTTTTCTATAATTAACGTGAGAATTTCTACTATTTTTCGATTAACGTGGGAATTTCTAGGATTTTAGAATTAATGTGGTGGCTCCGTTTAACTCTGCTTTATATAGATAGTAGATAGATATAGAGTCTAGGCAATCTCTTTATCTTTTCGAAAATAAAAACTCTGCTGGAAAGAATAAAAATATAGGAAATGAATAATGATTTAGGCCCAGTTCTTTTCAGCTTAACGACTTATCTACGTCTTGAAAACACAAATGCTTTGAGTTTTTTTAGTCCGTTTTTTCGCTGTTTTGAAGGTAAGTTCTAATGCTTTAAAAAGTAAGTCAAACAAAATATATCCGAATCTCGAGACAACCTCGAGAAGCTCTCGAAGTTCAGTCATTTTAGCCGTTCAGCCGTTCATCCGTTCAGATCAGCTCAAAAGAACAGGGCCTTAAAGAAGTGATACAGAGAACAGAATATAGAGATTTTGTTGGCCCCTGACGATGCTTTTATGTTCTTCTTGCTTTTCCATCCCATGCGGCGGAAAAATGCATAAATCTTGGCATACATGCAGATTGCACATACACTTTCTCTTTCTTGATTTGCATGTAGCCAGCTAAGGGTGAAAACGAAACAAATAATATCCGACCGGATCCGGATCCATATACGTTTTTCATGATTTAAAACCTGTTTTCGTAACCAATTGGATACAGATAATTATTCAATTTTTTTTCGGACACGGATACGAATATGGGTTGATTGGTATCCGACAGATACAAATATCCGTCGGATAGTAACCGAATTCGGAATACGGATATGGGTACGAATAATTATCCAAGACATAGGGATGAAAACTACATCACTACATGAGTCATTCAACTTTTGTTATGTCTTATGAGTTATTTGTTATGAACTTTTTCTATGTGTGTTTCACGAGTCATGAGTCATTTATTTATATTACTCACGTAATTGCTCGTAGCTCAAGTTTTTTTTTCTTCTATTGAGGTATTATGGTAAAACCTGGTTTCGTATTCATATTCAATCCATATCCGGTTCGAAACCGTATCCGACTCGGCCTTGTTTGTTTCAGCTTAAAGTTGGGTTGAGTTTTACTGTAGCAAAGCTTGTTATTTTTATATAGCCTTCATATTGTAGTAATTTGTAATGATTTTTTAGTGCCTTTTAGCAGTTTTTCTCAAGATTGTAAAACTATTTTTAAATTATTTTTTAGAATTATTAGATAATTTTTGGAAGGTTCTTAATTTTTGCTACAGTACAATTCAACTTTACTCAACGCTAAAACAAATAAGGCCGTCCATATTTGAATTCGTATCCAACACTATCCATATCTAAGGCGCAGTTCTTTTTAGCTTAACGGCTTAACAGCTTAACGACTTATCTACATTTCGAAAATACATGTGGTTTGAGTTTTTTTAGTCCGTTTTTCGCTGTTTTAGAGGTGTGTCCTAATGCTTTAAAAAGCAAGTCAAACGAAATGAATCCGAATCTCAAAACTACCTCGAGAAGCTCTTGAAGTTCAATCATTTCAGCCGTTCAGATCAGCTCAAAAGAACAGGGCCTAAACCCAAATCCGGTAAAAAAATATGGATACGGATACAAATTGACCCATATCCGACCGTATCCAACCCGCTTTCACCCCTAAGTCAGCCTGCCTTGCTCCTCTTTCTCATGATCTAATTACTTTTTTTCATACCATGCAGCGAAAAACAAAGAGGAGCGCATCACAAGTTTCCGGGAAGGGCAAATCCCGCCCAATCAATGTGCATGATTTGAATGGCAGGATTTATAATCTGCCAGATGGAATAACAAAAGACATTTGTTTATATATTTTTTTTAAAATTTTTTTTTATTTATTTTAAAAAGTTTAAAAGATTTAAAAATTCTAAACTACACATACGTTTAGAATCCTTTAGCAATGTGGATGTGTGTCGATAAGCATGTAAGAGCTTCCAATAAACCCATTTATCTTTCTTTAAAAAACTATTCATGTCTAAATAAATATTGTTTTAAAGAGTGGTATAGAGTTACTGTTAGGATGCTCTATGAGCCTGCTCGATATACTACCCGTATTTGCCGCTGTAGGACACAACCTTAGTGCTAGATCGTCGTCCTCGCTTGGGGGCACTGTGCACTCCATCCCCGGTGCCAAGAGATTGAAGAATGAAGATGGAGTTAAGATTATTGTACTTTTTTAATGGACGGTTAGGCCTAATTGTACTATTATAATATACCTGTATAGATAATGTACGTAAAAAAGCGTATATATGTCCACTCGGTTTTGACAAAATGTTCCTTTGGGGAGGAGCGTTTTTGTAAACATGCTAACACTATTTTAGGAACTTTTGAATTCGTTCTTCATGAGAAGTTAAGAACTGCATTGTGCTGGGTTTGCACTATACAGAAAGAATGTGTGTTCAGGGCCAAGTCAACCACCGAGCTTGTTCAGTTTCACCAGCTTCCGGAAAAGCAAGGTAAAAAAATGTCAATCAACAGTCACGGCCGTTTTCGGCAACGCCATTTTAGCCTTTGTGAGCATGTCTTGGAAAGAGCGTATTCCCTAAACTTTAGAAATTGTTATTTCCCATATCTCTTTGGTAAAGGCATCTCCAGCGTATTCCCATGGCTTGGTCATTCGTTACTGTTCAAAAACATTTTATTTTAAGAATTGCTTGAAAACGGTAAAATCTTTTTTCACCTCCGCACGATACAGTATTGTGTCCCTTCTTCCTCGCGCGCGTCCTCCTTCTCCTTCCTCGCTCTTATCCGCAACCTCACTGGCATTGTGCCCCTCTTTTTCGCTGGCGTTGCAGGCACCACCTCTTTCCCCTTGGTTAGAGTTCAGGGGTGGGTTTTCCATACCTCTCAGGCTTAGAGGAAGACTATGAAGGTGTTTACCTAGTGATGGGACGGTCTAAAATGGTAGGGCGACAGCGGGATGATCAATACACACGGTTGAGGTTAGCCCGGGCGAGGCCGACACGACGGCAAGAGGAAATGAATGGAGCGTCAAGGCGACAAGGACGCTGCTGGGCCACGGGCGATGGTAACTGGTAAGAAGCAGTGAGGTCTATAGGGGAGGCGCGTGGAGCGGTTCTCACCAGAGAGGAGGAGGGTGCATGAAGGGGAAAGAGAAGATGGAACAGGAGACACAGGGGCGGGGAGCGCAGGGGCGGGGTGGAGGAAGCGAGAGACTATCTTGTTTGTGTGCTAGGAAATGTTCCCTACCTGCTCTCTTTATTTTCATACTACATGCGAAAAATCACAATACCTTTTTGCCTCCCCCTTTTGCTACCTTGTTAAGGTTTGGATGTGATTTAGGAATTGGGATGTGTTGGGGCTGCCCAGGGATAGATGGGGGATGGATAAGTTTATAAAAACCATCGATCCATGAGGCCATGTACAATGCATGTGTTTAGAGATATGCTTAAAAACATTTTTTGCCACATAAGATAGTATCTAGTGCTTAAATTAGGATAAGAGACGTTTAACTAAGCGTCAATACTTAGAGGCTGTTTAGTGCAAGTTGTAAAATATAAGCACCTATGTAACCACCTTTGCATTGTAACATAATTTTTTGTGCACATTTTCTTTTCTTAAGGGCCTGTTTGGATCCCTTAGCAGCTAATAGTTAGCAGCTAATAGCTAATAGCTGGCTAACAATTAGCTGCTAACAATTAGCAGGCCCCCTGTTTGGATCCATTAGCAGTTAGCTAGTTGGATAGTTGGCTGTGAGTGCAAAATTCCCATGCTACCCTTGGTGCAAAATTCGAGAAGGTGGGGAGAAGGAATAAAGTGAGGGCAAAGTAGTCTTTTCACCATCTATTAGCACTTGTTAGCAGCCCAAAACCTGCTAATGGACTAATTGTTAGCAGCTCAACCTGCTAACAGTTAGCAGCAAATTAGCAGGGCCTGTTTGGATCCCTCCCTGCTAATTTTAGCAGCTAATTGTTAGTGCTAATGGATCCAAAGAGGCCCTAAGCATTGGTGTACGACAGTATGAGCACCTCGCATCGGACACGAGTTCGTTACCGTTGCAGGATCGATCCCGGAAAAGGTCAATATGGCATGACCAAACGGTTAGGAGACTCCAATTTAATTCCACCGTTATAAAAAAGGAAAAACCACCTCCCCGGCCGATCGTCCGAAACTTCGAATGGACCGAATCCGGCCCAACGAAGAAAGGAATTATAAAGCAGCGCGAATTTGCCTTAGACTCAACATGTTATTTTGTTCCTTCGATAGGCCATTTAACATGTTAATTAATGGGTCATGCTAGCTTATAGAGTAATTCAATAGAGCAATCTACGGTGGCGTATAACTAATGGAAAAAAATTCTATGGCAGAAAAAAAAAACGTGCAAATACAAGTGCGTGCGGTAGCGGGAAACACACACACTTGCTCCAAGCACGAAACAGTGACACCACCATCAACAACAATTAAGAGAATTAATCACCAATTAAATGGGACGGTGGCTCCTGCTTCATGATTGCAAACCCGACGTCGACCGTGCAGCGGCTTTCGATCACTTTAATGGCATATATCAAATTTTCTCTAAAATTAATTCGCTGATTACTTGCTGCTGGCTGCATGTGAGCTCTGGCTTGATGTTATTGATGGATGTGGTCGCGTGGATGTGCTAACTGTTTAAATTAGGGTGTGAGCTCTGGCACGATGTCTCGATGCTGCTTAGTAAAATACATACTCATATCAGTTGACTATTTGAATTCACTCATGTTACTTGAACAAAGTTTGTGAATTATATCTATAACTGCCTTATTTTCAATTTGTTCAATGGTTAAAAACTTGAGATGGCCAAACGTCTTTCATCACTTCATCTGCGGAGGGGTGTCACGGTGCCATAGAATTTTTTTTAATAACTGATTGACCCCCAGCACCCCCGCCCTTTCCCCCTTATTTACTTTCCAATTCCTATATAAGGCCCAGTTCTTTTCAGTTTAACAGCTTAACGACTTATCTACCTTTAAAAAACACATATGTTTTGAGTTTTCTTAGCCTTTTTTTTTTGCTGTTTTGAAGTTGGGTCCTAACATTTTAAAAAGCAAGTTAAACGAAATGTATCTGAATCTCGAGACTACCTCGAGAAGCTCTTTAAATTCAGTCATTTCGGCCGTTCAGCCATTCAGATCAGCTTAAAAGAAACAGGGCCTAAGTTACATAAAAAGCAGGCATAGAAGTAAAAAATATACCATTCAATGGTTCGATACTAGTCGGTTTTTTATTCATATCAACGGTATGGAGTGTTAGAATTATTGGGCCTGGCCCATTTAATATCTAAATAATTCCTGAAAAATCTCAAAGGCCCATGTATGCATGAGGCATGTGAAATTTCTTTAGTACCATATTGCTAGTGGGAGGAGTGGAGGACATGCTTAAATAGTGGAGCTTGCTCCCTCCCACTAGAGAATGTGATGGGAGAGAGAAATAGAGAATCACACGCGCGCGCTCGCCTCGCCTCGCCGGGGGGCCCGGGGCGGGGCGGGGCGGGGCGGCGCGTGCACACGGCACCTGCGTGAATGGTCCGCCGAAACCGGACCCTCGTGCTTGCACAGACGCAGCCTCCTTTTGCAGTTTTATTTCTTTTACTCTCCGGATTTTGCGGGACAGATATGGAATATGCAAATCGTGTTGGACTCGGTCGCAATTATTCCAACAATCCAAAAACCTGATGTTTAGGCACTTTGGTTTATCGATGGCTCGTTTTGCTGATGCTCTGAAACCGGAGAAATTCGGTGGAGTAAATTTCAAGAGATGACAAGTAAAGGTGCAGCTGTGGCTGACAGCTATATGAACATGTACTGGGTAAAGGATGGCAAACCAGAGGGAACCCTAACTCCTGAAAAGGAGAAAGAGTTCCAGGAGGCCACCACACTTTTCCGCGGTGCAGTTCTTAGTGTGCTCTCTGACCGTCTGTGTGATGTGTATATGAACATCACAGATGCGAAAGAGATCTGGGATGCGCTGAATAATAAATTCGGTGCATCTGACGCTGGCAGTGAACTGTATGTCATGGAGCAGTACCACGACTTCAAGATGGTTGATAACCGTTCTGTTGTCGAACAGGCTCATGAGATACTGGTCATTGTGAGGGAACTCGAACTCCTTAAGTGCAAGTTACCCGATAAGTTTGTGGCTGGGGGCATTATTGCCAAGTTACCTCCTTCGTGGAGAAACTTTGCCACATCTCTAAAACATAAGAGACAAGAGATCTCCGTTGAGGGGTTGATCGCGTCTCTAGATGTTGAAGAGAAAGCTCGGGCTAAAGATGCACCTGGGAAAGGAGTCGAGGGACAGTCCAGCGCCAATGTTGTCCAGCAGCATGGCAAGAACAAAGGGAAGAATAAAATCAAGCAAACCACTGGATTCAAGAAAAAGAAGTTGAACAAGGATGAGATGCCTTGCTGGATTTGTGGTGAGGTTGGGCACTGGGCTAAGAAGTGTCCAAACCGCAAAGACAAAAAGGGCAATCCTGGGCAGACTTCAAAGTCTGTCAATGTGACCATTGGCGACACTGGTGAGGGAACCGATGGGTATGTTTTACCTACTGTTCTTTCAGTGAATCAGTCTACCGATTGGTGGATTGATACTGGGGCTAATGTGCATGTGTGTTCTGACGTTTCAATGTTCACTTCTTATCAGGCAGCCCACGGTTCAGCCGTTTTGATGGGGAACGGGTCCAATGCTTCTGTTCTTGGTGTTGGCACGGTAGATCTGAAGTTTACTTCGGGGAAGATCGTGCAACTGAAGAACGTGCAGCATGTCCCCTCAATAAATAAGAACCTGGTCAGCGGGTCCCTTCTCTGCAGAGATGGGTTTAAAGTGGTGTTTGAGTCCAATAAGGTAGTCTTGTCGAAACATGGTTTGTTTATTGGCAAAGGCTATGAGTGCGGAGGCTTGTTCCGCTTTTCCCTTTCTGATAATTGTCATAAAGTTGTGAACCATATTTGTGATCATGCTATTGAGAGTGAGGCTGATGTTTGGCACTCACGTTTATGTCATGTTAATTTTGGTTCTATGTCTCGGCTTGCGAGTATGGGTTTAATCCCTAAATTTCCCACTGTCAAAGGTTCTAAGTGCCAGACTTGTGTGCAATCAAAGCAACCTCGTAAGCCTCATAAGGCCGCCGAGGAGAGAAATTTGGCACCTCTAGAACTCATACATTCTGATATTTGTGAGATGAATGGTGTGTTGACAAAGGGTGGAAAGAGATATTTCATGACTCTGATTGATGATGCTTCTAGATATTGCTATGTGCATCTGTTGAAAACTAAAGACGAGGCTCTAGACTTCTTTAAAATCTATAAGGCTGAGGTTGAAAACCAGTTAGACAGGAAAATCAAGAGACTTAGGTCGGATCGTGGTGGAGAGTATTTCTCTAGTGAGTTCGACTTATTCTGTGCGGAACATGGAATTATTCATGAGAGGACGCCTCCCTATTCGCCCCAATCAAACGGGGTGGCTGAAAGAAAGAACCGCACTCTAACTGATTTGGTGAATGCCATGTTAGACACTGCGGGTTTATCTAAGGCATGGTGGGGGGAGGCCGTGTTGACTGCATGTCATGTCCTGAATAAAGTCCCTGCAAAGAATAAGGAGAAAACCCCATATGAAATATGGAAGGGGAGAAAGCCATCACTTTCTTATCTGCGCACTTGGGGTTGTTTGGCGAAAGTAAATGTGCCAATCACAAAGAAGCGCAAGCTTGGGCCTAAGACAGTAGATTGTGTCCATCTGGGTTATGCTCCTCGTAGCGTTGGCAGTAGATTTTTGGTGATAAGATCAGAGGTGTCTGACATGTCTGTTGGCACGATCATGGAGTCTAATGATGCTACTTTCTTTGAGAACATCTTTCCTATGAAAATTGAGCATAGCAGTTCTGGTAAAACTAGTGAGATAATTCCCGAACCTACTACTCAAATTGAATATCCTGAACCAACTCCTGAGGAGGATGTCGGTGAGGCTCCGAGGAGGAGCAAGAGACAGAGGATTGCAAAATCCTTTGGTGATGATTTCACTGTGTACCTCGTGGATGATACTCCCACGTCGATTTCAGAAGCGTTTGCATCCCCTGATGCAGACTACTGGAAAGAGGCGGTTCGTAGTGAGATGGATTCCATTCTTGCGAATCAGACTTGGGAACTCACAGAACTACCTTATGGTTGCAAACCTGTAGGGTGTAAATGGATATTTAAGAAGAAGCTTAGGCCTGATGGTACTATTGAAAAGTATAAGGCTCGGCTTGTGGCCAAGGGTTATACCCAAAAAGAAGGCGAAGATTTCTTTGATACATATTCACCCGTGGCTAGATTGACTACAATTCGTGTACTACTTTCCTTGGCTACCTCACATGGTCTTATTGTTCATCAAATGGACGTTAAGACAGCTTTCCTAAATGGAGAGTTGGACGAGGAGATCTATATGGATCAGCCTGATGGATTTGTAGTAGAAGGTCAAGAAGGCAAGGTGTGTAGGTTATTGAAATCTTTGTATGGCCTGAAACAAGCTCCTAAGCAATGGCATGAGAAGTTCGACAGAACTTTAACTTCTGCGGGCTTTGTCGTGAATGAGGCCGATAAATGTGTATATTATCGGTATGGTGGGGGCCAGGGCGTTATTTTGTGTCTCTATGTGGATGACATATTAATTTTTGGGACAAGTCTTGATGTGGTTCACGAGGTCAAGTCTTTCTTATCTCAAAATTTTGATATGAAAGATCTAGGAGAGGCTGATGTAATCTTGAACATCAAGCTACTGAAGGGTGAGGATGGGATCACTTTGTCACAATCCCATTATGTGGAAAAGGTTTTGAATCGCTTTGGCTTTGCTGATTGCAAAACTTCTCCAACACCCTATGATCCTAGCATTGTGCTTCGAAAGAACAAGAGAATTGCTAGAGATCAGTTGACTTACTCTCAAATCATCGGGTCACTCATGTACCTAGCTAGCGCTACAAGGCCAGACATCTCGTTTGCTGTTAGCAAGTTGAGCCGGTTTACTTCTAATCCGGGAGATGATCATTGGCGAGCACTCGAAAGAGTAATGCGCTATCTGAGGGGTACTACAAATTTTGGTTTGCACTATACGGGATACCCAACAGCGCTGGAAGGGTATAGTGATTCCAATTGGATATCTGACGCTGATGAGATAAAGGCCACAAGTGGATATGTGTTCACTCATGGTGGCGGAGCAGTCTCGTGGAGGTCTTGCAAACAGACTATCTTGACACGCTCAACAATGGAAGCAGAATTGACTGCTTTGGACACGGCCACTGTTGAAGCAGAGTGGTTGCGTGAACTCTTGATGGATCTTCCGGTGGTTGAAAAGCCGATTCCGGCTATCCTTATGAACTGTGATAATCAAACAGTGATTGTCAAGGTGAACAGTTCTAAGGACAACATGAAGTCCTCAAGACATGTGAAAAGACGACTGAAATCTGTCAGGAAATTGAGAAACTCCGGAGTGATAGCGTTGGATTATATCCAAACGGCTAAAAACCTGGCAGATCCTTTTACAAAGGGTTTATCACGGTGTGTGATAGACAATGCATCGAGGGAACTGGATATGAGACCCACGTGAGTTACACCATAGCGGTAACCCAGCCTATGTGATCGGAGATCCCGTGAATTAGGTCCTGGGAAAAACAAGCTATTGGTTAGCTGGATGAGAGTATATCCTAACCCATTCCATGTGAGATGCAATACTCTCGAAATCTGTATGGCAGGTTGGCATTTGCCTTAATGTTGTTCTGTTGGCTTTAATTAGCGAAGATGTCATCCTACAGAGCATCTTGAAAGAACACACCTATATGAACCCGACTGTTGGAAGTCGCAGTCTATGAGACTTGGGTAATCTCTAGTAAGCTCATGAAGAGACCATGGAGTACGACTTATATGCTCCACCCGCGGGGTAGCCTATTGGCAGCCAAGTATCAGTTGGCTTTGAGTGAAACTTGTTCACACAAAACTTGCAATTCAAGGCGTAGTCCATTGTCCAAGTTGTGAATGAATGTAGCTTAAACAGAAATCTCCCTCGGGCTTGAAAACACCGCCGGCGCGTCCCATACTATAACGTGCCGAGGGTTTCGATTCACCCGGGAGGAACCCTTCTGATCACTCATCTAGGCTTCCATTCGGGTTGAGGAATTCCGCCTCCACTTACCAGCGCGTAATTGGCTCGGTATTCAATCCTCAATTCGGGTCGGGAGACGGCCTGGGTGACCATGGCTCTCGCATGGTAGGCGTTCTCGCCAAAGAGCCACTTGCTTCGAATGATCAGGACAATCCGACGGTTCGCTTTTCCCACTCCGAGTCCGAGTCGGAGGGAAGCACCGGTGTTTGTCCGGACTTTCGGGGCGTCTATGTCATTGAAGATCAGCGGACGGATTCTCAGCGGCATCGGGACGAAGAGGCCGCGGAAGCAGATCGTCAGCGCTGGCAGGCGCGCGCTGCACCACTCCGCGCTCGGGCCCGCGATGTTAATGAGGATATCCTCCAAACCAGGATGGGAGACCAATCAGTCTTCCGTACTCCCCAGCAGAACATTGTCGCCTCCAAGACACTTCTCGATAGTTTGGCGCCAATGATACAAGCGGATAATCCGGCTACGCCGATCGTGTCACAGATTAAAGCCATGGTGACGGCAGCAGCCATACAGCATAATTAGGAAGACCCGATGGCTAAAGCGCCAACAGCCACTCGGGCCCCAACTCGGACTGCGGCAAGTCAGGCCGGCAGCAGTCGGCGAGCGCCCCACCGTGGTGGCGACGCCCGCCGCACCCTCAGTCGCGACCTTCGCGAGGACCTTAATGCCAGGCGGCAGGAGCGTGAAGACGATGAACGGCGGCGCCGGGACGACGACCGCGATCGGTTCGGCAACGACCGCGACCATGATAATCAGCGGCGAGATGATCACCGCGGTGGTCCAAGGGAGCGATCCGAAGATCGCCGCAACGATCGTCGCCATCGTGACAGGACCCCGCGCCGTTCTTCGACGCCTTTTGATGACGGGCCTATCGACGAGGTTCGCGCGTTTACCCCCCGCCTCCGCCGAGTGGTTTGGCCCGAGGGTTTTAATCCGAAAGGCATCACTAAGTTTGACGGAGAAAGAGATCCAGAGGCCTGGTTGCAAGTTTACGCCCTAGCCGTCAAGGCGGCTGGGGGAGATCAAAATGTAATGGCCAATTACCTGCCGGTTACTTTGACCCCGGCGGCCCAATCCTGGCTCACGGGACTTTAGGAGAATTCTGTTAATTCCTGGAGAGATCTTTGTGAGCAGTTCATAGCAAACTTCCAGGGTACCTACGAGCGGCCGGGGACGCCCTGGGATCTTTATCAGTTACATCAGAAGAAGAATGAGTCCCTCCGGGAATTTATTCGTCGGTTCACCCAGAAGAAGAATACCATCAGAGATGTTTCCGAAGCAGTTGTCATCGCGGCTTTCCAGAAAGGAGTCAGCGATCCGAATTTAATTAAGAAGATGTCTAGGAAACCCCGACGTCGGTAAAGGAAATGTTTGCCATGGCGGATCGTTACGCCACTGCGTCCGACGCTCTGGCCGAGCGACAGGACGACAAGCCGCGCCAAAAGGATAAGAAGGACCAGGTCGAGTCCTCCAAGCCAAAGGATAGGAAGCGCAAGGGCGAAGAGGTAGTTGCGGTCGCAGACCAAAATCGACCTCGCCCCCCGCGCAGAGAAGACTACAAAAAGGTCATGGAGGCCCCATGTCCCTTCCACCCTAAAGGAAACCACGCGGCGAAAGATTGCTTCACCCTCAAAAGATTTGCGAGGGAGCACAACAAAAAGCCAGGCCAAGATGAGGAAGAGCCCAATAAGAAGCGCGATCCCCCCAATGACGATTACCAGGAGATGGAGCAAGAGCTCAACTACATATTTGGGGGTTCGGCGGCGTATGAATCCAAGCGGAAGCAGAAGCTTACCACTCGGGAGATCAACGCGG
>SPJY01009124.1:1444518-1472368 GCA_005191435.1 Raddia distichophylla
CGAGTTCCAGCCGCACTGCGTCACGAACGCCGCCACCGCGGGGTGGGCAAGTATGGCCGTCTGCGGAGCCCAAGCTGTGACGACCAAACCCCTGTCTCCCACACGCTCCTCCCACCCTGCCGGTGGAGACCAATTTTCAGCCCTCACAACCCACAAGAAGGACTTGCCCGAGGCCTCCAACCCAAGAGCCAGCTCACGTAGCTGAGCATCCGAGATGTGAGCCAAGCTGCCAAAGCACACGTACACCACCGACCGATTTGGCTTCGTGTCCAGCCAGTCGATGCACAGTGAGTCGCCGGCGCGTCGCACCGGCGGTGACGGCAACGAGAGGGGGCCAACAAAGTAGGACCGCTTGATGTGGCCGT
Organism: Raddia distichophylla; assembly: GCA_005191435.1. Taxonomy (NCBI): domain Eukaryota; kingdom Viridiplantae; phylum Streptophyta; class Magnoliopsida; order Poales; family Poaceae; genus Raddia; species Raddia distichophylla. The sequence continues at coordinate 1,444,884 of SPJY01009124.1, forward strand.
TGCGATCGTATAAGTCGCAGTATTCAGACTCCAGGCCGGAGAAAGTGTTCACGACGTGGCCGATGGACAGTTTCAGTGCTGACACAGCTCGTAATAAGCCGACTGCGCGGTCTTGTTTATGCTGTGGCCTCCTCAAAAACTCCGGCAGCTCGGTGATCGGGATTCGTATCTCCTTTCCCGGAAACCCTGGAATGGCCACGGCCTCGTCGTCGCCGGCGTCCCCATGAACGCCGGCGGCCGCGAGGTGCCGTAAGGCGAGGGACGGGAAGGTTCCGATGACGTGGAACGTGACGCACGGCACGCCTAGGTCGGCGGCGACACTAGCGTTCCAGAAGAAGTGCATGTCGGTGATGACGGCGTCCGGCGAGTGCTCCCGGATGAGGCCTTCCTGCAACGGCCGCGTCAGCGCTTCGTCGATGGCGGCGGCGTCGATGCGCCAGCCGTCTGCGGCCGTGGCCGTGGAGAGGCTCTCTACTCCCGGCGGGAGGCCATCCACCGCCGGGAACAGGTAGGTCGCCACCTTGACATCGCCGGTGCTGGAGCCGCGCTGGGCGAGGGCTGCCTCGACGACGGGCACGTTCGCCGGGGTGACGGCGACCGTGGCCTCGATGGCGCCTGGCCTGGCCACGGTTAGGTGGAAGGCGAGGTCGGTGAAAGGCCTGATATGGCTAGCGGCGAAGAAGGGGACGAGGAGGACGCGCAGCTTGTTGCTCTGCTTGTTCGTGGATACCGCCATCCTTTGGGTTTTCAGCGTGCTTGTGTTGTTGCTTAGAGGCTGGGGCTGCAATAAGAATTAGCAGTCGTCCATGCATATAAAGATCAGACTGCGCAGGAATCTCTGCATATATGCAGATCGCACATGTACTCTCTTTATTTTTTGCATGTTGACTGCGCAGGACGCAGGATTCTCTGCGTATGCATGCACTTTCACGTTAATTTTTGCATGCTGACTGCGCAGGAATCTCTGCAAATGCAGACCACCACGCTTCTCGCATTGACAGCAGGTTTTTTAAATGGTTGCTAGGAAATGGAACCTAGATGCCCTAGGTAATGATGAAGAAGACAATGCTATGGACAATATCATCCCAATATTCATGTGGAATGGACGCATGAGACTTCGTGGCAGCTCCATAATATGCCGCTGCTTGCGCTCGGCTAGACCGTTTTGCTCAGGAGTGTATGGACAGCGCGAGGAGAAGCAGCTGAGGAAGGGGGTTCGCGAGGACAACCCAATCGAAATAAACACTATCGTGGACAAACTCAATCTCTAAAAAAACATCCCCCATAGCACTTCTATTTCAGCGTGCTTGTGTTGTTGCTTGGAGGCTGGGGCTGCGATAAGAATTAGCAGTCGTCCATGCATATAAAGATCAGACTGCGCAGGAATCTCTGCATATATACAGACCGCACATGCACTCTCTTTATTTTTTGCATGTTGACTGCGCAGAATTCTCTGCGTATGCAGACCGCACATGCACTTTCACATTAATTTTTGCATGCTGACTGGGCAGGAATCTCTGCAAATGCAGACCGCCACGCTTCTCGCGTTGACAACAGGTTTTTTTAAATGGTTGCTAGAAAATGGAACCTAGATGCCCTAGGTAATGATGAAGAAGTCAATGCTATGAACAATATCATCCCAATACTTGTGTGGAATGGACGCATGAGTGTGGAATGGACGCATGGTATGCCGTCGCGTCGTGGTGGAGCGCCGCACCAGTGGTCGCCACCGTGTTGGTGAAGGCCGCCACGCCAAGGGTGCGCCGCCGTCGGCGTGGAGAGAGGATGGGGGCGGAGTTGGGTGCGCCGCCGTGCCAACAAGGGTGCGCCGCACCGTCGACGTGGAGAGAGGATGGGCGCAGAGGTTGCGGTGACGAGGAAGGGGAAACCGACGCCGGTGACGGTGATGGGGACGGCGACAAATGTCGGGGTTGGGCAAGGTGGCACTAGAGATGGGGACGTCGGCGAAGACCGGGGCGCTTGGGCCGACGGCGGCGGGGGTCGGAGCCAGCGACAACGGCGGACGGGGGCGCTAGGGACGGCCAAGCCGACGACGGATGGCGGTGGCCGCGGATGGAGTCGGAGGCGCCGTGGCCGGCAACGCGTCGCGGGCATGGGGACGTGCTCGCGAGGGGGTTGCGGATGGGGACGTGGTGGATCTGGATCTGACCAACTAGAAAGTAATTAATGGTGCAATTAATCAATATGATTTTGAAAACCACCATCAGCTTAACGAGTATATTTCTAAGAAACCCGATAGCCAAATACACCATAACAACTCAAGGATCGGTAAAACTAATCAACGGTGGATGAAGGTGGAGCCTTATGTATTATTCCTATATATATATGAAAACGGAATGGGACTACATGGAGTCAGTGCTCCATTCCTTGTTGCCGTTGGATTTCATCAAGATTCGTGCACACAAAGTAATTATATGCATGACAACACTATTATTTGCCATACAAAGGTGTGAATGCAATAACTACGTCATTAATTGTTTACAAAAAAGGTACGGAGCACAGGCTCCATGCAGTCCCAAGTATTTTTACTATAATATATAGTCTTCTATGAGGTGGGATAGAAAAGATGGGGCGCTGCGGATGCTCTAACGTTTAAGCGGATCCTCTATCTTTAGACTCTAAATATAGAGTCTAGACAATCTCTTTATCTTTTCAAGAATAAAAACTCTGCTGGGGAGAATGAAAATATAGGAAACGAATAATGATTTAAAGAAGTGATATAGAGAACAGAATATAGAGATCTTGCTGGTTCTTGCCGAAGCTTTTATGTTCCTCTTGCTTTTCCATCCCATGCGGCGGAAAAATGCATAAATCTTGGCATACATGCAGATTGCGCATGCACTTTCTCTTTCTTCATATGCATGTAGCTAGCTAGGGGTGAAAACGGAACAGATAATATCCGACCGAATCAGGATCTGGATCCATATCCGTTTTTCGTGATTTAAAACCTGTTTTCGTAACCGGTCGGATACGGATAATTTTTTGAATTTTTTTTGGACACCCATACGAATATGGGTTGATTGGTATCTGACGGATACAAATATTCATCAAATAGTAACCGAATTCGAAATATGGATATGGATACGAATAATTATCCAGGACATGAGGATGAAAACTGCATCACTACATGAGTCATTCAACTTTTGTTATATCTTATGAGTTATTTGTTATGAATTTTTTTTATGCGTGTTTCATGAGTGATGAGTCATGTATTAATATTAGTCATGTAATTGCTCGTAGCTCAAGTTAATTTTTTTTCTATCGAGGAATTTTGGTAAAACCTAATTTCGTATTCATATTCGATCCATATCCGGTTCGAAACCGTATTCGACTAGGCCTTGTTTGTTTCAGCTTAAAGTTGGGTTTAGTTTTACTATAGCAAAGTTTGTTATTTTATATAGTCTGCATGTTGTAGTAATTTGTAATGTTTTTAGTGACCTTTAGCAGTTCTTCTCAAGATTGTAAAACTATTTTTAAATTATTTTTTAGAATTATTAGACATTTTTCTGGAGGGTTCTTAATTTTTGCTACAGTAAAACTCAAATTTACTTAACGCTAAACCAAATAAGGTCGTCCATATTTGAATTCGTATCCAACACTATCCGTATCTAAACCCAAATCCGGTAAAAAACATGGATACGAAACCCATATCCGACCGTATCCAACCCGCTTTCACCCTATAGTTAGACTGCCTTGTTCCTCTTTCTCCTGATCTAATTACTGTTTTTCACCCCATGCGGCAAAAAAAAAAAGAGGAGCGCAACACAAATTTAGGAAGAACAAATCCCGCCCAATCAACGTGCGGGATTTGAATGGCAGGAATTATAACCTGCCAGATGGAATAACAAAAGACATTTGTTTATATTTTTTTAAAAATGTTTTTTATGTATTTTAAAAAGTTTAAAAGATTTAAAAATTCTAAACTACACATATATTTAGAATCCTTTAGCAATGTGGATGTGTGTCTTAAGCATGTAAGAGCATCCTAAAAACCCATTTATATTTTTTAAAAAGCTATTTATGTCTAAATAAATACCGTTTTAAAGAGAGGACTGACTTCTCATCAGGCGACTGAGACTTATTTAGCTCTCAGTCAATTTTTTGAGCCATTGATCAAACACTTCCATAGGACACATAAAAGATCCAACGAATATTTACGTATGTGTGAAAATTGACTGAGAGATAAATAAGTCTCAGTCGTCTGATAACCAGCAAAGGTGTTTAAAGAGTGGTACAGAGTTACCGTTAGGGATACTACGAGAGCCTGCTCGATATACTAGCCGCATTTGCCGCTGTAGGACACATCCTTAGCGCTAGATCGTCGTCCTCGCTTAGGGGCCCCTGTGCACTCCATCGCTAGCGCCAAGAGATTGAAGATGGAGTTAAGATTATAGTACTTTTTTAATGAGTAAATTACACTGTAGCCCCGGAAGTTGGCACCTTATTTCACTTAGCCCCCGAAACTTGTATTTTACTTTAGCGCCCCCTGAAAGTTGGCACCGTTTGCACGGAGCACCCAGGAAGTTGGCACCGTTTGCACGGAACCCTCTGAGCCGTTATATCTACCGTTAGATGATGACGTGGCCATATAAAAAATCAGAAAAAAGTTAAGAATAACCATAAAAATTCATAAAAAACATAAAAAATGTATAATAATTCAAAAAAACCATATAAAAAATTTATGTCCACCGTAATAATCATAAAGAAATAAAAAAACCATTTAAAAATTCATAAAAACTAGAAAAATAAAAAAAAATCAAAAACTAAAAGTTCATAAAAATTTTTAAAAATAAAAACATTTAAAAAAGAAAATTCATAAAAACATAAAAAATTCATAGAAATTTAGAAAAAAACATATAAAATTTAAATTTTAGAAAATCATATAAAAATCTAAAATATTATAAAAATATTAAAAAATAAAAAGTAAACTTCAAAAAATTAAAAACCAGACAAATTTAGATAGACAATTACTGACACGAGGCCCGAATTAAAGTGTCAATATTACTCTTAGCAAAAGGAAAATAAAAAAAGGAAAATATAGAAAGAAAAGAAAAGGGCTCCACATGCATATTCACCTCCATGATCTCGCGATCATTGCCTCACAGCCGTTGATTGGCGTTGGCGCCATAGCTGATCGATGATGGCTCTCTCACGATCTGGGCCCCATCACCAGAGATCCTTCTATCCACTGCTCAGAAAGTCAACCCCATTTGCTGATTCATCAAGTTGACTGTCCTTCCAGCCGTTAAGCACACACGATAACACGATCTGCTCGGATCTTTTTAGTGCCGAGGAGCAGCAGCGGTGTCAAATAAATCGAGTTTTTAGACTCGAATTAAATCGAGTTAAGTAATGCTTGACGGGAAACAATCAAACAAACATGTTACATACATTTCCTCTAACTTTTAAGAGCATTTGTAACATTGTCCGTAAAAGATATCTTCTCTACGTAGACATTTTTGGTCTTTATATTACTCTAATGGCCTATAGGCGTCTCTAAATTTAAATGTTCTTAGTTTTTTTAGAACAGCCACCACCGAAGAAAATAAAAAAATAGAGAACAAATAGTTGTATATAGAGGAGAAATACAGGACCTCAAATTTCGAGACTCACGGTGATTCTCTAAGCAAACTGTTAGCATCATTTTACATACTAGCCCGTATTACTTTGCACTATGTCTTATTTGGTATCCTTAATTTACGCACTCAACTTCACTTTCGCGCTTGAATGTTGTGCTTCTGCACTCGACTACATCGTGATTTGGCACCCTTTAATTGTATCATCTTGAGCTAATCAAAAGTTTTCTAAAATACAACGAACTAAAATAAGAAAGGTGAGCTAAACAAAATGCTCCTACGATGTCCGCACGTTTGGGTTAAGGATTCAAGGTCGGGATTGCTTATGACCATTTCAACACCAACCTTCACCACTAGGATATTTTTAATATTAGGGATTACATAATAAGATACTCTCTTTAGTCGCAAATAATTGATATTTGAGATGTGTGCCGTCAAAGTTTTAAAACATGGGTTAGAAACATCTTTAAAAATAATTAACTTGTGTAAAAAAATATGCAAGTTTCGTCGATCTAGAAATAAGAAGTGCTTCCATTATTTATAACTGCAGTGGATTTCAAAAATAAATTAAAATAGTATGAGGGACATGTATTAAGCTCCAATGATAATCGAGGTAGACCACCAGTGAGACAACATAGATTTGAAATAGAGTAAATTGCCATGTAACCCCCGAAAGTTGGCACCTTGTTTTACTTAGCCCCCGGAACTTACATTTTACTTTCTCGCACCCTGGAAGTTGGCACCGTTTGCACGGAGCACCCTGAGCCGTTATGTCCACCGTAAAAATCAGGGAAAAAAAATAAGAGAAAAAAATTAAAAACATTTAAAAATTCATAAAAACTAGAAAAATCATAAAAAAAACTAAAATAAGAATTATTAAAAAATAAAAAGTAAACATAAAAAAATCAAACAATCAGAAAAAATTCAGGTAGACAGGTGCATCGGGTGAGGTGAGGTAGTGAAGATGAGGTAGACCTAACCAGAGCGACGAACAACAACTGCTAGTGAAGGTGATGTAGACATGCGCATCAAGTTAGGTAGAATGTTTTTCATGGTTTTTTAATTTTTAAAATTATAAGTTTTTTATTTTTATATGTTTTGAATTTTATATGATTTTTTGAATTTTATATTTTTTATGATTTTTGATTTTTTATGGTTATTCTGATTTTTATATGGTTTTTTGAATTATTATAAATTTTGTATGATTTTTCTGAATTTTTTATGGTTATTCTTAGTTTTTTTTTTCCTGATTTTAACATGCCATATCAGCGCCACGTCAACGCCACATCATCATCTAACGGTGGATATAACAGATTGGGGGTTCCGTGCAAACGGTGCCAACTTTCAGGGTGCTCCGTGCAAACGGTGCCAACTTCCAGGGGGCGCTGAAGTAAAATATAAGTTTCGGGGGCTAAATGAAAAAGGTGCCAACTTTCGGGGGCTACAGTGCAATTTACTCTTTTTTAATGGATGGTTTGGTCTAATTGTACTATTATAATGTACGTAAAAAAGCGTATATATGTCCACACGGTTTTGACAAAAATGTTCCTGTGGGGAGGAGTGTTTTTGTAAACATGCTAGCACTATTTTAGGAACTTTTGAATTCGTTCTTCATGAGAAGTTGAGAACTGCATTGTGCTCGGTTTGCACCATACATGCAGAAAGAATGCGTGTTCAGGGCCAAGTCAACCACCGAGCTTGTTCAGTTTCACCAGCTTCCGTAAAAGCAAGGTAAAAAAATGCCAATCAACAGTCACGGCCGTTTTCGGCAACGTCATTTTAGCCTTTGTGAGCATGTCTTGGAAAGAGCGTATTCCCTAAACTTTAGAAATTGTTGTTTCCCATATCTCTGTGGTAAAGGCATCTCCAGCGTATTCCCATGCCTTGGTCATTCGTTGCTGTTTAAAAACATTTTATTTTAAGAAATGCTTGAGAACGATAAGATCTTTTTTCCACCTCCGCACGGTACAGTATGGTGTCCCTTCTTCCTCGCGCGCGTCCTCCTTCTCCTTCCTCGCTCTCATCCGCAACCTCACTGGCATTGTGCCTTTCTTCTTCGCTGGCGTTGCAGGCACCACCTCTTTTCCCTTGGTTAGAGTTCAGGGGTGGGTTTTCCATACCTCTCGGGCTTAGAGGAAGGCCAGGAAGGTGTTTACCTAGTGATGGGACGGTCTAAAATGGTAGGGCGGCGGCGGGAGGATCAATACACGCAGTTAAAGTTAGGGCGGGCGAGGCCGACACGGCGGCAAGTGGAAATGGATGGAGCGTCGAGGCGACAAAGACGCTGCTGGGCCACGGTGATGGTAAATGGTAAGTGTCGGTGTAATAAATACCGGGGTATAAAGAGTCCCAAAGAAGACCGGACGAGGGCCCCACACGTCCGGCGGGCGAGCAGGCCCCAGCGTGTGGGCGAGCCCCTCAAGCGCCGGGCGAGGGCCCCACACGTCAGGCGGGCGGAGCAGGCCCCAGCGTGTGGGCGAGCCCCCTGGCGCGAGCAGGGTACCCCCTGGCAGGTGGGGCCCGCATGGCAGGGAGCATTCCGAATGGAGTCTTCTGGTCGAATGCTCCCCCTGCTGCGAAGGACGAGAGTATTCAATGCGACACTACGCGCGGATAGACAGATGAAGAGATGATTATCGCCACAGTGACCTCTGCAGGTCTGATCAACTGTCACTGTGGCGCAGCGGAATTGACCGGCAGAGAGAGAGTTTGCCATCATCAAGCTGGCCGCCCCCGCTCGCAGTCTCACCGGCGTGTCAGTGCGAGCCAGAGGCCACTTGCGGAGCACACGAGGGCGGCGCCATTCGGCACAGTAGCAGCACGTTTTCGTCTCTCCTGTCCCGTCCATCGAGTCTTATCAGTGCATTATACGAAGTTATACGAATAATCATAAAGAAATAAAAAAACCATTTAAAAATTCATAAAAACTAGAAAAATAAAAAAAAATCAAAAACTAAAAGTTCCGGAGAGGAGGAGGGTGCATGAAGGGGAAAGAGAAGACGGAACCGGAGACGCAGGGGCGGGGAGCGCAGGGGCGGGGTGGAGGAAGCGAGAGACACTATCTGCTCTCTTTATTTTTCATACTACACGCGAAAAATCACAATACTTTTTTGCCTCCCTCCTTTTTGCTACCTTATTAAGGTTTGGGTGTGATTTAGGAATTGGGATGTGTTGGGGCTGCCCAGGGTCCAGGGATGGATGGGGGATGGATAAGTTTATAAAAACCATCGATTCATGAGGCCATGTACAATGCATGTGTTTAGAGAGATGCTTAAAAACATTTTTTTTGCCACATAAGATAGCACCTGGTGTTTAAATGAGGATAGGAGACGTTTAACTAAGCGTCAATACTTAGAGGCTGTTTAGTGCAAGTTGTAAAATATAAGCACCTATGTAACCACCTCTGCATTGTAACATAATTTTTTCTGCTTAGATTTTTTGTGACGTGTCAACATTTTCTTTCCTTAAGCAGTGGTGTACGACAGTATGAGCACCTCGCATCGGACACGAGTTCGTTATCGTTGCAGTATCGGTCCCGAAAAAGGTCAATATGACATGACCAAAAGGCTAGGAGACTCCAATTAATTCCACCGTTGTAAAAATGGAAAAACCACCGTTGCCCGGCCGATCGTCCGAAACTTCGAATGGACCGAATCCGGCCCAACGAAGGAAGGAATTACGGAGTACAAAGCAGCGAGAATTTGCCTCGGCCACGTCGGAGGATTCCACCTCTCGTGCCAAGGTGGATCGGACCCGGACGCCTGAGATCGCGCAACCGACGTCAGTCAAATAGATCCCAGCCGTTCCCTCCGTGGGCCCCATGTCCAGCCTCCCGCACATACCAAGGTTCAGCGCCCGCCCGGCACGACGAGCTCCCCCCAAATTGACGCCCGCCGCCGCATGATTTGCACACCTCGCCTCCTCCTCCTCGGCTCGCCGATCCGCCGCCGCCTCCTCGTCCCGAACTCGCCTCGCCTCCGCCGCCGCCTGGGCCTACGCCCGCAGCTCTCCGCCGGCCTGGCCCAAATCCTAGCCGCGACCCCGACCCGAGGCTTCGTGTCCTCCCGCCTCGCCCCGCTCGGCCTGTTGATGGATCCGGCCGTGCCGGCCCCGGCCGCAGCCCCCGCCCCGGCCGCCGACGCCCAGACCAACGGCTACGAAGATGCCTCCGAGTTCGCGGACGCCGAGGACGTGGGAACCGGGGTGACGGCGGGGGTCGATGAGAGGAGGGAGCTGCCGGAGGAGCTCGCCAAGGGGGTGGTGTGCCTCGAGTGTGAGACTTCACCGGAGGCGGCGGCGGCGGGGGCAGGCGGGACCTGCCGCGTCTACATCGTCGGCACCGCCCATGTGTCGCAGGTGAGCGGCCCGGCCACCATGATCTAGCCTCCTTTTCGAGCGTTAATCGCAGGCATTACAATTGGGTCGTTACAAAACAAGACAGGATCCTTACGCGCATCCTTTTGTCCCAGTCCTCTCTGTCACTCTGTGCCTTGTGGGCATTGCATGGGATTTAGAGACCACACTCTTCTCTATCCACACTTCACATCAGTGACAATTCCGTGCTAATTTCACTGGAAGCAAAGAAAGTTCATTCGATTTTAGATTAGATTCCAGATAAAAAAAGATAGAACTGCAAAACACAGGGAGGGTGTATAGCTGCGTTGTTACCAAATGTGCTAGGAACAGCTGCATTTTTGCCCTGGTAATTTGCATAAATCTTTGGGCGTAGTACAAGTTCTGGCGCGAGTTATATGAAGGGCATTGCTAAATCTTAAATATTGTTGCACTCAGTGGTGGCAGTTTGGTTGCCGATAACATCAGACTTTGTATTGATTATTTCTTCATTGTAGGAATCATGTGATCAAGTGAAAGCCGTCATCAACTACTTGGAACCTCAGGTTCTTGCTCTCTTTACTCAGCATCAATAGTTTTGCTCGTTGGTGGATCATTTGGTAGTTTGGCTGCCTGTTTTGTTTTGTTTTGTTTTTTTTGTTTCTTAGAACTTGTTTGAAAATTTTTCACTAATTTCTTTGCATTTCTTTTGCAAATGTAGGCTGTTTTCTTGGAGCTTTGTGCTAGCAGGGTTGCCATTTTGACACAAAACCTTCAGGTATGAACGTTCAACATGTTTGAGATTCTAAAACAGGAGAAATTGAAGCCTTTTTCCATTGAAGCTATTGTCCTTGGGATAGTTGAATTGAATCATGGAAAAACATTATAAGAATGCTGAGTCTGTTGTGATGTGTTCTTTATCAAATATTCCAATGGTGAAGAAAAACCACTTAGGGTGATAATATGGTTTTAAAGCTCACAAAGTCATGTTTAATGAACACTCCTGTGGATATCCCTGATAGGCTGATACAAAGAAGAGTTGAAAAAAAACAATATGAACAAAGTTTAATTTTCCCTAGAGAATCTTGTTCAGGATTTGACCTACTTACATTAATTGAAAAAATGTGCTTTGAATAATGAAGTGTCATTGCATATTCACATGGTCCCCTCATGCCAAAAACTATTGTTAGATAAATCATATGTGTTTTTTCCTTGCTGTATTTTTAAATCATTGTAGGTTGCATATTTATGCTTTTTATGCATGAATTGAGGTTTTCTTAATAAAGGTTTTTTGTGGATCCTTCTTGTAAGTGTATGCATGTAACCTCCCCATATTTCACTATGTAGCACCATTGAGATAAGATAAAATAGATTGTTCAAGATATCATCTCCAGTTCACATGTTCTGTTATTCGGTATGAATATGTCATTTTGTTCACTATTCAAACTTTTTGGGTCATAGGTTCCTACCATGAACGAAATGATTGACATGTGGAAGAAGAAGAAGATGAACACATTTGGGATTCTCTACAGCTGGTTTCTTGCAAAGGTATGTGCGCTGACGTTTGTTGTATAGAACTTGGTGCTACTTAAGTATTTCCCAAGTTACTAGATATGTAGATGCATTTTTTGTACCTCAAGGTTGCTAGCCAGCTTGATGTGTTACCTGGAGCTGAGTTTCGAGTGGCATTTGAGGAAGCAATGAGTTATGGCGGCAAAGTTATCCTTGGAGACCGCCCTGTACAGGTAACAACCTAGTGTAAGATGTTTGGTTATTAAGATATAAGGATACTGGAAAAGACTGGTCAAATTATGAATGAAATGATCTATATTGAGAAATAGACGGCTGACTAAGGAGTGCGGTACCATACATGGATAGATATGGTCAACTTTTATTTTGTTTTTTTTTAATAAAATAAAATACAAACAAACAAATGCAGACAGTTTAATTTAATAATCACATGAAACAGTCATATTCTCATATATGCTGATTTTTATATGCCATTGTCTTTTTCGAATGTCATCAATCTGAGAGTTGAGATCAATTTAATCATACTGGTACAGTTTTTATATATATCTGGAAAATATACATATTCTAGAAATCTAATAAAATTTGGCTGCAAAATTGATTAAAGATAGTTGCCACTGCAATACTACATAATTATTCCTAAATCCAAATCTTCTACTGTAATGTGCCATGACTTTTCCTAGTGTAAGAAGTGTCTTTAGGAATCTTCTACTGTAATGTACCATGACTTGTCCTAGTGTAAGTGTCTTAAGGAATAAAATATGAATCTGGTCCGCCCTATGTAATTTATTTTGCTGGTTGCTGCTACTAGATGTTTGTACAATGTTTTTCCTTCTGAATATCATATCGGTGTTTACGCTTTTGAAATATTGGTCTCGTTAACAATTTTTTGCAGAATAATTAGAAGCTTGTGCACTGTTAGTTTTCATGTGCATCGATACCATTATGTTAATATTCTTTATTTCTTTTGAAGATCACTTTGAGGAGAACTTGGGGGAGAATGTCTTTGTGGCACAGGGCAAAATTTCTGTACTACATTGTTTTCCAGTCCATATTTTTACCAAGCCCAGAGGAGCTTAATAAAATGGTACGTTATCTTCTTAGGTGATGCACCACAGTAAATGCTTTCAGAATTGGATACTACTATTATGAGAACTGTCCTTTTTTTTACTATGGATGAAAATACGAAATATGCGAGAAATCATTACCTACTGCATTCACGTAGCAATGACAATGCTTGTCTCTTCAGTTGAAAGACATGGAGGATGTTGACATGCTAACACTTGTTATTCAAGAGATGAGTAAGGCCTTTCCTAGTTTGATGGAGACACTTCTACATGAACGTGATCTGTGAGTTCCTTTAAACCGACGTTGTTATTTTATAAATCATTTTTGATGTCATTCCCAAAGAGCATTTGTTTATGTAATTTTGTTTGCAGGTATATGTCTTCCAGATTATTGAAGGTAGCTAGGGAACATTCTTCAGTGGTGGCAGTTGTGGGAAAAGGGCATGTTTCTGGAATAAAGAAAAATTGGCAACAGCCAATTGAGGTTAGTTTTTTAAAATGAAAAAAGATGTTTCAGTTTCACATATATTACACCTATCACAATTCACAAATAGGAAATCCACTAGCTGTTACTATTTCTTATTATCTCTTGCTCGTTAAGAGGAAATATTTTAATACAGATTTAGATTTATATTTCATATGCGCACTTTGATGTCTCAAATTTCAGATTTATGTTTTTTTGGCAGGTAAGAAGTTTACTTGAATTACCAGTGGCTAAGCAAGGTGCTTCAAAGATGAAAATTTTGGCATCTATTGGAGCATTAAGCGGTATAGTAATAGCATCTGGAATCTATATATGGGGTAAAAAATAACAATGTATGTGTTGGATGGGCAGTCAATTGGTCATGTCTAATGTCTAAAGGGGTATTTAGTTTTGACCTGATTGTTCTAATTTCTTTTTGCAACAGATGTAATTCTGAATTAACGTTAAAAACAAATTAAAGTACAAGTTCACTGCATTATGAAATTGTTTTTACCAAAGCTTTTTGTATTTTATGTCACGCTTCGTACAGACCTACAGATCTGGGCAACTCTTGTGTTTTGCTTACCTGTGATACATGCCTTCAGTTCAAAGCATTAAGCGCACACGTGCTTTTAGACTTGCTGGCATCCCATCCCATGCCTATTTACTCGCACAAGTTATTTTACATGAAGAATGGTGCAATCTTTATTACTTATTTTATGGAGCCTGGTCAGATTTGGTGACCAAATTATGGTGGACTAAACAGGTAGTTCGTCAAATTAGCAACGCTAATAAGAAAATAAAATACTGTAACTAGCTCCATGTAGCACGGATCGTCATCAACGACTGCCAGTCTCACACAGAGAACACTAGTACTTTGAGAACAGAATTTTATTTGTTTATGTTATCTGTTTATCTCATCTTATTTGCTTATGCGGTAAAATTTTGGAAGCTTCCCGAGCTTGAAATGCCCGGTGATATTTATCTCAGCATCTCTGATATTCTAACATGTGGTTTCGAGATAAAAAAGAAAAGAAATGCAAAAGGTAAGTGTTTGACATTTTGATTTGAAGATAATAAGTTGAAGAAAAAGGGTCAAATTTGTATAGATCTCTGTATGCTCTTGCCACTGATTCTGTTATGAGCAAAACCGTAAAACTCTCTGATTCTGTTATGAGCAAAACCGTATGATTTAATGGCAGCTTTGACCGCCCATTTCGTTAATCTAAACAGAAAAAAAGATCCAACGAATACATGCGGGTAAAGAGAACCGTATTACGAAACTAAACATTCATAACCGGTGTACATCAGTGTAGTATATATGTGCAGTTCTGAGCCTAGCTAGTCCACAAAAATGCCACAGGTCTGCCTGACCTCCCCGAGATGGTCGGGGAGCACGTCGGTGCGCCCCATCTTGAGCATCGCCGCCGCGAAGTCCTCGAAGTAGCCGTCCGGCGACGACTCGTTGGCCAGCTTCTCGACGTAGCCCCTCGTCACCGGGTCGTCGAGGAGGCTGCCGTCGGACTGGAACAAGCCCCTCATGGCGGCCACGTGCCGGTAGTAGCTGAGGTCGAAGGTGTAGCCGCTGCCGGGGTCCATGGGCACCTTCGCCGCGCCGCCGCCGTGCGCCGGGCAGAGCTTCTTGAGCCGCGCCGCGTAGCCGGCGTCGAGCGACGGGTCCTGGTCCATCTTGCCGGTGAAGTTGTAGAGCCGCTTCTGGAACGCGGCGCAGTGCGAGGTCCCGATGCTGTGGCAGCCTGAAGCCCCAAGGCACGGCATGCAGTGCAGCCGCCATTAGCGCCGGTTTGCGAGCTAGGATGTTGCTGTCGTCCTCACCGGAAGCAATGGATTGGGATGGTAGGAGAAGGTGAGCTCGAAGCTACGCACGCACGTACCGAAGAGAACGGCGATGTCCTTGGAGTCGAGGGACTTGACGCTGAAGAAGGTCTTCACGTCGACGATGTTGGAGTCCGGCGGCGGCAGGTCGTTCACGGCGTACTCCGCCACGGTGACGTTGCCGTCCCTCCTCCCGGTCTCCACGTCGTACCACGGGCCATTGCTCTGGAAAACGAGAGGGTTCGAAGCAAAAGATCACACGAGAACAGAGCTCGAGAGGTCTTGCCGAATTATATTTTAATCACAGCATTAGCCTATAATACCAAGTAAACGGCATCTCTTGCCGCCATGGCTATGATGTCCGCGCACGAGACGGTGAGCGGGCAGACGCTCTCCAGCTTCGCCTTGATCCTCTCGACCGCGTCGTACCCTCGCATGCTCTGGTTCGGCTTCGCGTCCCTCTCCCCCTTCCCCCTCCTCGACTTGAGCATGATCGATGCGTCGCAGCCCTTCACATGATCGCATAATAAATCAGGACCAGAATCTTCAGACACGCATGATCAATCAACCTTATCAGCTTATCAATCCGAGCAGCTATAACTAGCCAACAAATTAGAGTACCTGGACGAAGCAGTCGTGGTAGTGCATCCGGAGCAGGGACGGCGCGAGCGTGGGCTCCTCCTGGAGGATGGCCTTCATCTCCTGGAGGACGACGTCCTCGGCGATCGGGCACGTCGCATTGTAGAAGCCGACCTGCAGCGCCGCCTCCGGCGAGCCCGCGAGGACGCCGGCGAGGGCCAGGAGAAGCAGCGGCCGCAGCTCCCCGGACATCAAGAAACGGGAGGCGCTGCTCAGGCAGCCGCGGCAGGATCGAAGGAGACGGCGGCGAGAGCACAGATCGAGCAGCAGAAGAGACAGGAATGGCCGATCAATTAAAGAAATTGTACTGCAGTTTGCCTGCAGCTACTAGCTACTACCAGGGGCAGGGAGGGAGCGGAGCCAACGGCAGTACAAGATCGTGATCACACGGCAAAAGTCGGAGCGTTTGGTCGCCGTGAGCTTTCAGATGGGGTGTGTGTGACAAGACGACGGATGGAGTGTGACCGACTCTTCTTGTCTTTAGGCTACTGCTCATCACTAGTGCTTGCTTGCTCCGCATTTGAGGGGTTTGGGTTGGTACGGATTGCGAATTGTGCGCGCGCGTGTGGTCATCGAATGCGGTTGAGCCGCTCGTCGGGTACGATCCGTTCAGCTGCTGCGGCTTCACGGACGCGTGTTCGTGTTGTTGTTGGGGGGCGTTGTGCCCTTCTACTTCCTGGGCTCCTGGCAGCTCAGGTTAACCGTGAGGCAGAAATAGTCCACCGCCGACAGATTGAGCAGCTCAGCCGTTTTGGTCCGTGGTGGTGGCTGGCTGGGGCAGCTAGATGCGGCCATGGCACTATGGCGTGTCATCTCTATGGTGATATATGTCTGGGTGTCCGGTGTTTCCCCACCCTGTTGAGTGCTGCAGCTGTAGCCTGTAGGTGCTCCGAGCACTGGGTGTAGGTGCGCGAGTTCAATGGCCTGATCATGTACGTCGTTTGGAACATGTGAAAAGAGCAAAATAGATGTTTTTTTTTAAGAAAAGGTTTCGTTCCATGCGCATCTATTTCTTAGAATAGGGGAGTACTTCCTCCTCTGGCGTGGGCTGGGGTTTTCTTTCAGCTCGATGTAGCTAGGCTCATCTCCCCATCCATTCTCCCCTCTCTCTTGTACTGTGTAGAGTGCTTTTGTTTTTTAATGAAATTGCAGAGCTTCTACCCATTTTGCAAAAAGAAAAAAAAACCCGTGTATCCGCATATATTATCAGCCATGAAAAAATTCCAGTTTTTTTTTTTTTGGTTTCTTTAGCAAGATGAAACAACGGTGACGTTTAAGGAATATCGTTATAGGCAATGTTAAGGACCATCGGTCTTCCCGCTTACTTGGAATCATTAGTCCGTTCGTTCGATATATGTTGGCTGGCTTAGTGGCAGATTTGAGATTGTAATTGATTTTGATGGGTCATTAGCGGACCAACTAGATCGGTTTGATTCGACAGTTAATCTCTTCCTCTCTCCCAGTCCCTTTGGGTTATGCGAGAGATCTTCTGAATTTGATGCTTTAAACTATTCCTATGAAATCATGAAGAAATTCATAAATACTGATAACTACTATGTGAAGGCACAAAAGTTACGACAGTTAGGATTATAAAATTTTTTGGTTGTTCTAAGCTGAAAGATATTTTTCTTTTTTTGGTTTAGTGTGACAACTTATCATTATGTTTTTTTATTTTATGCCTTTGGATTATAGTAATTTTTTCACTTGTTATGTGCAATTGTGCATCCCTGTTTGGTGTAGAGACGAAATGTTACTTTCATTTTCTAAAAAGTTTCCAGACATATAAAACTTTCTAAAAATTTAGACGCCTCACAACATTACACATAAAAAAGGTAAACTGCAATGCAAACCAAAGAACAATAGTCATGGCACGCATGAAAATTTAATATAGTCATAATGCAAAATTTTAGTCAAAAGTTGCAATTTTTCTCACAATCCACATAATCCTTACACGATTCCTACTCTATTTACTCCTACTCAATCCCCACAAAACTCTAGGCTTGATCCCATCCCTCTCTCATCTCCACGCTCCACCCACCACGACAATCCTTATTATGCTCCCTCCCAAGGACAATAGGGTCCCAGGCCCTCTATGCACATTCTCTTTCAGGGGCACACACTATACCTTCTGGAGGATGACAGCCCCTTTATCTTCCTCCTCTTGCACTAGCACGACTAGAGTTTAACTAGAGTATAAGGGCATGCTCCTCGATCTCTCCTTTTGATCGGTCTTGTGGATTGGAGTATAATTTATTTTATAGGATGTGTGTTGCACTACTAAGAGGGATATCTAGTGGGCATCAAGGCATTATCAAGCTCATATCATATAGCCTAATCATCACTCAAGCACATCTTATATAAAGTCTCTCGATCTAAGAAAATTAGTATAAACAAAGGCATACTAATGTACGGTATCTCTGCTAGATGGTCAATTGTACTTAATTGGGTACCTTAGGGATACCCCAACCCTTAGGGCCGTCGGCAATATCTAGCAAACCGTCAGGAATGCAGCAAAACCCTATACACATGTATAAGGTATACCAATAATCACAACAAAAGTAGTAGTTCGCCCCTCTTTTAACATGTAACTAAGAGGGGCATAATTGTAAATGGCCACATCCTCTCTCCCTATTAATATATGCCAAAAACATAAGGAGAAGGAAGAGAGAATTCATGATATGTGAGATGCTTGTGACTGTCTATCTCCATTATATTCACTGTTGCTTCCTCGGTTCCTCTCCCAAGTCCCTTCACCATTTTAGGGGTGCCTGACAAATCCTGCTATCTATTTTCATGGCAACACCTAAGTCTATGGAGCACTCCTTTTCTAAACCATTCTAGAATTTGGACACTGATTAGTGGTAACACCGGAGGACCTTGAATACTCGGTTGTTGCCTTGTTACTGTGCTAAAGATGTTGATGTTGCTTCTGTGATGTACCTCTAGATGTTCTAGAGAAGATTTTATTTGTACCCATTATTGCTAATAGTGGAAGAAACTTGAAGTGGGCCGTGTCGGTCAACCGTGGTTTTTACCTCTCTCGGTTGGAGGAGGTTTTCCACGTAAATACTTGTGTCAAGTATGCAAGTTGATTTGAGCATTCCGCCGCTAGTTGTTGGTTGAAACTATCCTCAAAGTTCATTGCAAGATGAGGGGGCTAAATCGTGCATAGTCTACATGTAGATGACTTGTGCATAGTGGGTGTGCCCTCCCTCGACAAAATTTTGTGTTGCTCACGTATTGTCCTATTTACTAACTTATTATATATATGTCCTTGAGACAACACTTAAGCTATTGTTTACTTTTGAATTATTATTTGTTCTTGCATTAACTAAGTTGGCATCTATAATACTCCTTTCTACTGCCGAAGTTTTCACACTAGTTCATTTTAACTCTTACAATCACTTCACACATAGACACACCATGTATCACACAAACTAGCCACTGGTTATACGGTTGGCTGGTTTGTGATAACCATCGTTTGTATCACAATCTCTAAGCTCGATTTGCTTAATTTAAGTTTAAGTCTGTGGTTAGCTAGCACCTTCAAGTGTTGTTGCTTCTATTTGTATTGTGGACTGAGTTTTGGTGCAGGTGGTAACTTGGTTCGTGAGGTGAGCTTGAGATTAAACATTAACTCAGTTTGCATGTCGGATTGTCCGGTGTTTTACATTAGATACTCCGGTAGTCATCGAACTATTCGGTGTTTGGAACCGAGCGGTAAAAGTTGGTTACAAATTTTGTAACACCTATCCACCCTCTATAGACAACATTTTGATCACCATCCGACATCGTTTGACCCCTCAAACACCGCATTTACCGAAGTCATGCCGAAACTGCTGCAATTCGAGCTAATAAACTCCCCCCTCAAATTGGGTTCTCCACAAACCAAATCTTCGATCTAACCGTACAAATCAAAGAACAACAAATGTACAAATCGGGATAAGATCTCCTTTTTTGTCTGAGTGTTCTTCTGTTGTCTGAATTAGAATCTTGGCGCATTGTTGACATGCTCAGCCATGGTGGCATCAATCATGTGTCGATTCCTCTATTTTGACTGCCGCATAAACTGATTTGCTAATACGTTGTTATGTATCTATATTTTTATGTATCATTACTTCAATTCGCTCCGTTGGCTGAAATCGGCATGCTTTTATGGTTACAGAAGTCAGAAGGGGCGAAGGGTTGCAAACTTGCAATAGGAAGAAGCGAGAAGAAAATGAAATGAAGTTTGAAGCAAAATCATCGTGCTCCTCGTCTCATACATGTGCTTCAGACATCAGTTTATTGCTGCAATAAATCATTTTTTTCATGCTATGGATTACTGAGTTTTGAAAGAACATCAGTTCTTGTATATTGTAATAGCAAGCTTCAAGCATCAGTTTACAAAGATTTGGAACTCCTGCATATATGGATTGCAAGAATTTGTTCTCTCTGTTGTCCTTGCTTTGCTTGCCCTGCATGAGGACATGAGGTGAATTACTAGCCTGAAGTTTATGATCGAATCTGTTCAGATTTTTTGCAATCTACTTGTAAGAAATGCTTCCCTTTAATTTGTACAAACATTCAGGAGAGATGGTGCCAGATCTAGAAGCTGTGGGACTGAACTGCTGACACTAGGAAACACACCAAATGCTATGAAAGCACATGCAATGCAATGCATGGTCGCTTGAGTGAACGATTACGCCCATTCTTGGCCAGAATCAGATGTACCTGATTCAATTATATATAGTCGTCGACAGCTGATGATCGTGTCGCCTAATATGCAGAGCATGTGATGTGCTGCTTTGCGCAACAACTGTATATGTGGATCGTTTCGTATGGATGAATCATTTCAATTTAAGTATCGATGGCAACGGAATCTAAGTACTGTCACGCAGACAGTTGTATATTTCAAGTGGGCAAAAAAAAGTAGTATTACTTTATTGTATGATCATGAGCTCTACGAGAAAACCTTACATGCTGTAACAAAATAATGAAATAATGAAGTAAAGATTTTGGTGGGGGGGAGCGGTAATAATCTTACAATAATGTACATGGAAAGGTTGGCCACGAATCAAAAGCCTCTTCATCTTAACATTCAATCACCTCGGTTAGTAATTAACCACTGCGCACTTCTTCCTGATCTCGCCCTGGCTGCCGGTGAGCACGCCGACGCTGCCCATCTTGACCATTGAAGCGGCGAAGTCGGCGAAGAACTCGTCCCTGTTTGCGCCGTCGGCGTGGCGCTGGACGTAGGCGCGGGTGAAGGCGTCGGTGAGCAGCGCGCCGTCGGAGTGGAAGAGGCCCCGCCGCTTGAGCACGTTCCGGTAGTAGCCCAGGTCGAACGTCTTGAAGCTCCCCGGGTCCATCTCCACGAGCGTCGTGTTGTCGGCGAGGCTCGCGCACTTGCCCCGCAGCCGCGCCATGTACTGCCTCTCCAGCGTCGGGTCGATGTCGCGGACGTTGTCCATGCCGGTGAAGTTGTAGAGCCGGTCCGAGAAGGAGAAGCAGTGCGACGTCCCGATCGTGTGCCCAGCTGATCAGTGATCACACACGTATAAGATCGGGCAGGTCAGTGTCAAGAGACAAGAGTACGTCGATGGCATTGGCATATAAGATTTGTCACCTGAGAGGACGACGAGGTCCTTGATGTCAAGGTTCTTGGCGGCGAAGAGCTGGGTGAGCTCGGTGAAGTTGGCGGTGGGCGGCGGCAGCTGGTCGGTCTCGTTGGCGATGGACACCATGCCGTCGCGCCGGCCGAGAGGCACCGCCCAGAAGGGGCCATCGCTCTGCATGCAAAACAAGCGAACAATCTTGAGGATTTTGCTCCTTAATTCGACAGTGCATACGTACGTTCGCGCACTGTGCTCGATCGAAGCTGGGCAAGTGTGCGTCTGCATGCTGTCAACGCTCACCAGCCACACGGCGTCCCTGGCCATGAGCGCGAGCAGGTCGGCGCAGGAGACGACGCCGGGGCAGGCCTTCTCCACGGCGGCCTTCACCGCCTCGATGAAGCCGAAGCCGCGCAGCGTCAGGTTCGGCTGCGCGTCCTTCTCCGCCGTGTTGTTCCCCACGGTGTCCAGCAGAACCGAGCCGTCACAACCCTGCACGGTACTTGTCGCTCGTCAGCCACTTCAAATTTTTGTCTTCTTTTTAAGATAACGAATAAGCTCTGAACTTCTTTAGGTTTTCGTACGTAGCCGTGTTACCTTAGGTGCAGTTGCATATATAGTGGCTTCGTGTTTTAAACTGAAACCAGCTGAAAATTATAATCTAAAAATATTGTGTGATTTTTAGAGATAAAATTTTGTTCGCCCAAAGTTATATATTGAATTTTATATTACAAACTTTGGAAAATTAACTTAAAACCTTACAAAATAACCGTAAAATACGGTACCATTTGGTTTGTATAGAAATGATAAATTTTTAACCATAGATTTTAATTTTCATTTAAACAGTAAAGAACAAGGCCAGTGTCGCTTACCCTGATGAAGCAGTCGTGGAAGTGCATCCTGAGGAGTGGCCCGGCGAGGCTTCGCTGGGGGGTGACCGCGCGCATCATCTCCTTCCGGACGACGTCCTCCACGCTGGGGCACGTCTGGCTGTAGAACTTCCGGTCCAGCTGCGCCGCCGCCGCCGCCGCCGAGAGCAGCAGTACTAGGAGAGCTCTCCACGCCATCCTGACCAGAAGCTAGAGCTTGCCACTCAAGAAGTTAAGAGCAGCAGCTAGGCCACTTGGTTAGGAAGAAGACTCTGCTGCTGCTGCTGCTGCTTCTGAATTGGCGGCCATGAATCGGGGCACGATTTATAGCTCGACGCCTAGACCTGCATGTGGTAGGCTGTCCTCTGGAGCAGCTTGCCTGCATGGCTCAATGAGTTGGTTCATCATTTGCGCTTTGTGTGGAATCTTTCCTGTAGCAGGAACATACATACACAGCCACACAGGCCAGAGGGCATAATGCATCCAATTAACCTGCAGGGCTTAAGATCACCGGCTTGCTAGTTTGCTATTCCCTCTGGTTTCATAATACTTGTCTTTGTAGACAGTCTCCTGTCTTTTTCTCTAAAAAAAAGTTTCATAATACTTGTTGTTTTAGATTTATACTAAGTCAAAATTTTAAAACTTTATTTATAAAAATCTTTTAAACTATTTGTATTGTGTACACAGAACCTGTATAGATAAATTCGTCTTGAAAAATATTTTCACAAAATCATATTTTCGTGGATTTTGTAGATGTATTTTATTAGTAATTGATGATCAAAGTTGCATTTCGAAGACCGTATCAATATTCAAAACGATAAGTATAATAGTAAAACTGGTGTGAGTACTTGCTAGTACTAATTAGTTACGGAGCTGATTTGTTGGCGAGTTTTAATCAAGGGAGACGCGGGGCAAGGGTCAAGAGCACCTACTGGTGGTTAGTACTGGTTTTAGCTGCATCGTTACATGCAAATCCTCATGATCCGTAGGTTTAATTTGTACCGGCGATTTCAAGGACGCGTCTTCCATGGGAATGGTGCTTTGCATGGATTCTAAAGCAACTGAATCTGATTCAGCTCATGTCTAGTCGCTGCTACACTTTATCATCTGCAACTGCGAGGTTTGATGGGAATGCTTCTCCGTTTGCTGGTAGAGATCCTCGGAACTGTGCGGAGAAGTCGTACAGAAATTTTGTTTCAGAAAAGTGGAACAGAGACAAAGCGCAGTGCTTCCCTCCGCCGTAATCAGTAGGACAGTCCACGTGTTCTTTTTCTTCTTTTTTTTACCAACGGGGAGCATTGCACCGGTACAAAGGGGGAAAATACAAGAAAAAATCTCTTTGATTCGCGGTTCGGTTTGATTTTGTTTGGTTTTGATTCGCGGTTCGGTTCGATTTTGTTCGGTTAGATGAAAATGTGTTATTTTTCTACGGATTGTTTGATGTAATATTTTGTAATATTTTTTTGGACTTTATATAGTTTTACATAGAGATCTAAAAAATTATTATTATTGTCTTTCCATACTTTTTTTTTGAAAAAAATTTATTGGCTCAACAAAACTAAATATAACTAAACCGTGAACCAAAGAGGGTAATATGAGCATGTCTCAGTGGGCAAATTGAATTGTTCCCGTTGAGCATGTTTTAGTATACAATTTAAAATGTTTTAATAGATCAAATGAATTGTTCTAGCAGCTATACGAGAATGTACCAATTGGAATAAGCTTATTTTGCGCTGGAGTTTTGAATGCGCAGTTAGACGGCAGTCGTGCAGTAAGTCGTCTGACACGCAGTGTGACCCGAAGAAATAAGAATGCAAGTGTCCATGACAGAAACTATGGTGGAGCTAGGTTCAAGTACGGTGATGCACGAAAACTTAGGTATAAAAAGAGATTTAGCAACGATTAGCACATATATTCAATGTGTATCTCAAAACTTAACAGGTAAATACTTGGGCCTCCCGCTCTCCATCAAGCGGCTGAAAATGTCCATTTCCAGCCACTTCTGGACAAGATCTCCAACCGTCTGGCAGGATAGCGAGGCCCTCTAATGTCTAAAGGTGGGCGACTAACTCTGCTCAAAGCAGTCCTCTCAGCGTTGTCATCCTACATCATGTCAGTCATCAAACCGCTGGCGGCAGTTTTCAAGAAAATTGACAAGATCAGAAAAGCCTGGCTCTAGAGCGGCACAGCCTCCCCCCGACGTGGGCATTGCCGGATCAACTGGAGCATGGTCCGCTCCCAATACACCTCGGGGGTCTCGGGGTCCTCGACCTCTAACGCTTCGCTCGCGCACTCAGGCTTCGTTGGTGGTGGACTGGTGGCGAAACAGGATCCCCCCTTCCTGCCATGGGCCGGATCCCTGGACCCCCCATCCGGCTCAGACTCTGACCTCCTTCATGCCGGGACCGTACCATCACTTCATGACGGCTCGATCCTTTCCTTCTGGAATGATGCTTGCCTGTCCGGCTCGACCCCGAGATTGCTAGCTCCCGTGCGGTTCGCGGCCTCCTCTAGGAGAGACAGATCGGTTAGAGACGCCCTTCTAAACAGTAACTGGCTTGTTGACCTCGGTCAAAATTTTGCTGCTCACATGGTACCCGAGCTTGTGCAACTCCTTCGCCTGATCTCTCAGGTGGACCTTATTATCGGAGAGGTGGATCAAATCGCCTGACGATTCTCCAATGATGGCTCCTTCTCGGTCCGGTCCGCCTACAGGATTCAGTTTGTTGGACGCTGCTCTACCCCTCGCTTCAACGTGTGTGGCAGCACTGGCCCCCCTCAAAGTTCAAATTCTTCCTGTGGCTCCTACTACACAGACGAGTCATGACAGCAGACGCCTTGTTACGCAGACACATCCCCAACGCCTACTTTTTCCCTCTATGCTGCCGCAACCTTGAGACCCTGGAACACTTGTTCCTATACTATGATTTCAGCACCTTTGTCTGGACGCAAGTAGCCAACCATCTGAACATCGGCCTTCTGAACCCTGCAAGATGGCTTCACTCTTCCTCCATGGTGTCCTGGTGGGAAGACGACGTCCTGCGGGCCGCTCCTCCTCATGGCACCTTGTCCGTCATCTCGGCCACTATCTAGTCTCTTTGGATCGAGCGCAATAACTGCATCTTCCGTGGAACAGAAAAAACGAGATCCGTTCTCATTCAGTTACTTTTAGATGACATGCGCCTCTGGGCGGGCGCAGAAGCCTATTTTGTAATAAACTAATGACTTGTAAGCCCCATTGGGGGGAGGCATATTCCTCCTTGTAACCCCCTTTCTCTTTGATCAATAGATGGCAGTTCTTCTGTCTTTGTTAAAAAAAAAACTTAACAGATGCGCACCCACTAAGTCAATTCAACCAATCAATGCATGATTGAACCACTACTATGTTTGGTCTAGTTTCGCCTCTGGACAGAAACAAATGACTTTTAATGCTTTGTTGAATTTTGCTTTATCCACTACCACCTCTGCTTGCTTGCAGCAATCCTGGGATTTCAAGAGCAGAATCAGACCGCAACCTCTGCTCCTGTGTTCAATTAACTCGAGCCCTTCATTGCACGCAAACGCTAATGACCACGGCCCGACGTCCATGCGATCTCCCCCAGTGGCCAGTACTACGTACGTAGCTAGCCAGCCTTTTTCAAAAGTGATTTTGAATGAACTTAATTTGCAATCACATATCCACGTCCAGGCCGTAACCAGCGTCGTTCCAGCTCGATTTTGCATTTACACCAGAAAGCTGAACCAAAATAGAGAGCACGCACGCACAAGAACGCATGGGAGGAGTTCACCCAACGCAAGCATCTAACCGATTGTCGCATGTGCGTCAGGGACTCTGGGGCCTCCACGACTAGGAAACTCGCTAATTATTTCGCGTGGACACCTGTGTTAATTATGAGGTGAATCACCGTTGTCACGCTCAGATCAATCATCTGCCGCCGCCGCTAATTAATAAGTAATAACAGCTCGTGAATGGAGAAATCTGGCCGTATATTGTAGGTAGGAGCAGGAACCAGCACACAAAGGCATCGTGGCCACATGGGCAACTCACAAATTCTATAGGAGAAACGAGCTGATGATAGTTGAGCAGGAGCGGCAGTTTCTGGCTGACCTGTCCCCTAGCTAAACATTGCAGAGATACGACTAACTCTGATTCTTCCGTTCTTCTCTGTGATGCAAAAGCCAAGGCAACCTTCTGTCCGCGCGGCATTTCACCTTAATTTTAAAACAGAAATGTCTCTTCAAAGTTCAAACAACTTTGTTTGCTAGAGAAGAGGCGTCCAAATTATTGCGTTATTTCATCCGGTTCATTTTAGCTGATCTCATACAAGTTACGACTAGCATCTCAAAAAATGTTTACAACTATTGATTAGCTGGAGTCCGGAGAAGACATTCAAGAAACCTCCCAACACATCTCTAGAGAGGGCCCCTTCTCCTTCACCACCCCTTTTCTTTCCCCTCTCTATTCTCCTCCTAATCCCTAGGCGCAATATCTTAGATATAGGTAGAGATCTAAATCTGGATGATCCTCACGACACTAGTGATTTCTAGTGTCGGGAGGAAGAGGATGGCTAATCGGTATTAGTGGGATCCTCCATGATTTGGGAGCTTCCGCTTTGTTGGTTCCTGGTGGATCGATGATCTTGGTCATCTCTTCATAGGTTTAGCACTCATCGAGATAATCAAAGTCGTTGAAGACGCACGTCTTAGGTATCGTCAGAGTTAATCGATATTTTGGAGGAAGATCGTGACAAGAGAACTTTCGGCCCCACAGTGGGTGTCAGTTGTCGACGATTGGGAACTAAGCTCCCTAGTCGAGGTTAATTCTGAATTGAGAGGCCAGAGTGATCCTTTTCTGCCATGGTTACAACTTCCAATTGTTAAAGAGATTTGACGGTTAGATGAGAAGAAGACACGAGAGAGATTTTTGTCCTCGCTCATGCCTCCCAGGCAAGGGATAACATCCCTACATCTAGTGCTTTTGTTATGATGATGGGTTCTGCGGTCGCCCCTGCATGAGCTCCAACTCTGTCCATGCTAGGATATGCTCGTCGGAGTTGAGAGAGAAGGGTTGGGAGGAAGAGAAAGGAAGGAGGAGAATAGAAAGGAGAGTGTATCACCAGCGGTGCTCATATGTTATAATGTATTTTAGGACGTATTGAGTTTGTAGATGCAATAAAAGGTTGTGATGGCATGTTTGAAATAAAAACACTACAATATTTTAAGTTTTGTATTGACATTTCTGGAAAAAACCAACTTAATAATGGCACATACATAATTTACCCTAATACCATGGACTTGTTCTTTTCAGCATAAATTAAATTAAGGCGTGGACTTGGATACGGACGTTTGACGCGCGCGCGAGTCGGACGCTGCCTCGGCCCAGCCCAACGCGATGCACACCAGCTGAAACAAACTCTGCGTCTCACACCGGAACAAATTTCTCCCCCCCCCCATTGTTTCGAAGTTTGCCGTAGCGCTCCCTGTTTGCATGCAATGACGTCAGCGATGACGTAAGCGAAAAGATTTCTTTTAGTTTTCTCTTTCGACGGCCATAGATTTTG